>JAFELO010001616.1:9743-37073 GCA_017140195.1 Eumaeus atala
ACTGTTAAACGTAATATACCCTAGGACATTTAGTTTTATTATATGCCTATAAAAATATTTACAGTATTCGAAGTCGAATGATTTTTTTTATCATGGTCGTATTTAGATCTCTGCGCGATCGCTCTTATTTATAAATATGTATTATCAAAAACACGAAATATAAAGCTAAGTTGATTTAAAATTTTAAGGCGGTACGAAAATACATCCCAACACAAGTGCTGGCAGTACACATACTCGATATATCCCCTGTCCTGAACAAAGATATAAATTACGTACAACGCAGATGTCCCATTTTCTCGGGCTCTCGAATACTTAATAAAGGATCTCTCGCATCCCAAACTTATTAATATTATCCGGAGATTTTATAAATTCACTATCATCACATCGCGATTTCATTCTGGTTCTATTAGACATAGCATCTTGTTATGTAGTCTATCGTCTCCCTCGATAAATGGACTGTTCAACACAGAAAGATTTCTTAGAGTAGTTATTGTGATTAGCGCGTTCATACAAACAAACTCTTTAGCTATATAACCTTTTTTAATCCTGTTTTAATCCTGCTTTAATCCTGTTTATGGGATAATTTATTAATTCCCCGGTGACGTCACCTGCATTGTTCTGTCTTGCAGGATGCAGTTATTGTACATTTTACCCGACTGTGTCAGGAGGGTGTTACTTTTCGCGCTCATGCTCTATACATATTTAGGTTCCTGCTGGCATGATCTGAATGGCAGTACGGATTTTATTATCAGAAGAAGGTGTTGCTTTTAGAGCGCATGTATTCATATACGTTTCTATATTTCCTGCTACAACTGTACGAAAGCCTAAACGGATTTTAACATAGTGTAATGAGATTTGTCTCGATATCTCGAGAGATACTGAGTACAGTAAAACTGACTGCCTTGTGGCCTATTGTTGTTTTGTGTTCAACCGTCGTGTAGTCCTGTGTTCGAATCCCGGGTCGGACCAAAATATTAGTGATATTTTTCAATTTCTAATAGTCCGAAGCCAGGAAGTTTTTAAACCCCCGTGCGTCGGAGAGCCTTCGGTCATGTGCCAGATTTATCTCCGGTCGTACCGAACTGACAATCCAACGGAATAGTAGAGTGAGGGAACAGTGAGAGCATTTGTGCCTGGACACACTTGGACACTATAATGCGTTCTGCTCAGTTGGGCAATCTTTATAGAGATGGTCGCCGCGGCCGAAATTTGGCTAGGACGACACTAAAATATATCTTAAGTAGGTAGCCTAACAATTATTTTTAACTTATACTACTTCTTACGATTCATGCGCGCGCGCACACCGCCACGAAGTGCACGGCACTGAAGTTAGTCTTAAGCAACTCTATAGTCTTTCAAAAAAGTTAACATAATAATTTATAATAAAACTCTAATTTTTTTAAAGACCTTCTTACTATGGTTAATGTCGTTTTTTCTACAAACGTAGAACAATATGAAAGATTTTTTTTTTTTAAGATTTTAATACGTCGAAGAAGTATAACTTCTATCGCGTGTACGTAAGTACACGCACAATTGTTATCTTTTCAATTTAATGGTAGATTATCACTATTCTTCATCGCATTTTAACAGAAGATGTCAACGAAACTTGAAAATAGGCTTCTTAATGAGCTCTTACAACTTGGAACCAACTTACTACTGGATTCTAGAAATATCTAATTACTGAAAGAAAAAATATAAAAAAAATAATAATTTATATTCCCTACCGACCTTGAAAGGTTATCAAAAAAATGTACACTATATTATAGCATCAACTGATTGCGAATTGGGATACATATTGAGAACAGGGCGCATCAAGAGCGGTCCTGGGTATAATTTGATCTTCATCGAATGACGAGATTCTCGAGAATATCTTCAAAGCCACTTCACTTTGCATACGTTTGATTGATTTGATCGTATTTACATTGTTCTTGTCATTTGTAAAAAATATTACATTGCTTGCTGCGCCACGCGTTTCACGCGTAATTCATACTTTAATCCGTATCGCAGTTCAATAGGTATGACTTTTTTTTTCAATTCTTTCTTATCGACAGCCAAGATCGTAAAATATGACATTTTCAGCTTGATCGGCCTAATAATTTCTGCTGTGCGTTCAAAATGCACTCAGTGAGTCTGGGCATCTTATTTACTTCATATAACTATACAGGCAAAAACAACTGTTTAGTGAGCAAATCATTAAATCAAATAACATTTTAATTAAATCGCTAATATCGTCTTCATGACCGAATTGGGCTTTGACGGCCGTATCTGTAAAGTCTAGCCGTACCCTCCAAGGCAGAGGCGTATAATATCTGCAACATGTGGATGTTCGTCCAGACTGTTACTGATATTTAAGATTCAATGACACTTTTTGGTCCGACCCGAGACACGACCGCAGGACCACACGTCTACGTTGGAACATAGACCACGAGGCAGTATCACGTCGGTGTAATTTAAACATTAAGGGGAGGAGAGGCCACTCGGTCTCTTTGGCCATGATAATAATAATTAATCCCATCCCTCCCATCTGCAGGAGTGAGGGGCCGTCGGTCCCTCTTATGACCCTAAACCTAGTGTAGTCGTCGGTCGCACACTCATATCAATCCGATAAAGCTGTATTGGGCTTCTCCTTGCTTTCACAACATAAGTTTAAGTCTGAAAAAAAATCCCTTTTGGTTATTTCTGTATTCGACGCCATTGTTGATGACATGTCAAGCTACGCCGCGAGTGTTAAAATTGGGAACTAAAATATGCCAAAGAAGATATTGAACGACTTTATTATAATACCACTAACTTTATTGAATACCGTATAATTTCACTCAACCGTATTAAATCCGATAATAAAACTCCGTATGGTACTTAGCAGAGGGCTGGGCTACCGTGGGCACTAGTAATAACAAGTACGTATAAAACAAAGCACGTAAATAAAGCAATATCATGTCATAATTTAAGATACAAATTGAAATCAAATAGAACAAAATCCAACGCTCGTCGTCGAGTGCGTGAGCACTGAGTCGTAAGGATAATGAAACACTGCGTACGTCCGTACCGCGTACAGCGTGCGCTCGCCCGTACGCATCGGGGATCAGGCGCTGTAGGGCGCGCCCTTGCCCCAGTGGCGGCCGTCTATTTTTAGCTCGACCTGGCCGCGTCTCCCATCAATGACGCTATTTAAAGCTCAAATATCACCTCATTGAGATATCACTTCACATTGCGTAACAACTATTTATTTTTTAGATAATGTATGTTGTGTTTTAGAGTAATTTATACAAATCAGTACTTGATTACAGTATATCAAAGTTGTATTAACAAATATATTTTATAAGATAAGAAAGCATTTAAAAAAAGGTTTTTATAATTTATTTTGTTATATACATATTTAAATTATACATAAATTTAAAAAAACGATGACAGTGCCAATTTCGTACAAAGCGGCCAGTGCTACCAGGGCAGTGGCGCTTTTATACTGGTCGACGAATACCGATGCTTTAGTGTCGTAAATATGCCACTTTCCAAAGAATTCTAAACTGTTTCTAAATAATCGTAGATTGTATGACAAGATATTTGGATAGTGATCTCATGATCTCACGTTGATCTAACAACCATAATCTAAATCTATTGTTACCATAACTTCTTATAACATATGGTCACAGACGATATACAGTTCTTGGCTTAAAAATTTTGACAGAGAGACAAACGGATGGACTTCGTCTTGGTGTCATATAGACAAGTCCTTCTTAGTGCATTTTGCTACCATGACGACATTTTTTAGTATAATTTATACACTTAAACTATAGTTTAAAAGAAATTTATTTAATTAAAAACGTAGACAATACACTAGTCTACAAACGCGTATTGTGTTAAAAAATAAATTTTCAGGTCATTCCTACCGTCCTGAAATTTTGTAAAAGACCCACAAGGTAGGGGAGCGAAATGAAAGGAAGCGCATCAAATCCATCCATCGCCGCCCTGGAACCCCCTCCCCCTCTTCTCACTACCGCCTCCAGTCCTCAAACGTCTGCGTCAAAACTTTGAGTATCTAGCTCGACCCAATTTAGATTAATGTACAAAGACCATTATAGGACGCAAATTTTAAAGCGGCTTAAAACGATGGATTAAACAAAGAAAATGCTACGATACAATTTGTATTATTATTAAGTATGTACCTATATAATACTTAAAGTTTATTTGTTTCAACACGTTAAACTCAGAAATTGCTGACCCGAATTGAAAAAATCTTTTTGTGTTGATTAGTCCTTTATCAAGAAAGGCTAAATGTGTATGACCTACGACTAAAGGGACTGGAGGAGGTTCACGGGTGAGATCGCGGTTCAATGCTAATGTGTTTACATTAACGCGGTTCTTGTTGAAACAACATTATTACATTAATATACTTCAAGAAAGTCAAGGAAATTTTCTTCAAGATTATTATGATCTTTTATTTCTTTTTAAACACCAAACCACCTGACATTAGATGTAACAATACATGTCATAATCTTAATATTAGATGCACCAATACACCAATTTTTAGATTAGATGCGATTCCAAACTGAATGGCGAAAATCGTCTTTCCATCTTATCCACCCATAAATTTTCGCTAACATTTAGGCACTTGTTAATTATTCACAATGATTTGAAAATTACTAAACCTTCATCCCACAATAATATATTCGGGTTTCCTTCAGCCGGATCTATTTGGGACAGAAATTTTGTACATTTATATGCGTCGTAAAAATAAGTTTAGGATACCATCAGGTGTCGGCCATCTGGCACTTTCGTTTACAGGGAGTGTTTGTTCGTATAATACATTTTCGTACTTCAGTTATATTTAGATTTTGTCTAAGGTGATGACGTTTTTATAGCCTAGGTTGTCACGTCACGTCATAGATATTTCGATGCTTTTAACAATCCTTAATATTTTATAGTAGCCATAACAGTTTGGAAAGGCTAATGAAATTAAAACTCGTAAACTTCTCCCGTATTCATGACGTCTTTTGTCGTCATGCAGTATCTAAAGATATTCTATAATAAATTTTAATCTGCACTATGATCGGCATAATTCATACATATAACATGTATATGAAAGAAGGTACTTAGGACCAATAGAAAGGAGTTTCACTTCAAAAATGTTGCTTACCGAGCTGGGAAATGTAACAAAATCTGTTGATTGATATATGATTTAAATACTATTGATTTTTAAGCATATAGTATTATGTCGAGTTCAACAAACTAGCTACAATAAGTTTAAAAAAATCCAACAAATTAGTTCAAAATGCTTTTCTACTCTGACAGATATGCAACAAAAATGACATCCCTAACCACACATATAACAAACATACAGTATATCAGCAAAGATAAACTAACCCGCCACGTTTAATAGTCCCCAGTCGAAATCTGTACTCGTAAGCAGATGCCCCACTTTCTCGTTCTGGAAAATAATAAATCCTGGACAACATTGAGCTTGAATTTAACAAATAAGAGATGTGAACGTCTCCCTTTGAAACGCTAACCGATTCAAAGCCTGACAAATAAAGTTATATGAACATTTCTACAAAGGAGCTAGGCAGTTGGGAATACTTTTACTGTATACTGCCTACACAAATGAACTGTAATTCATGACAAGGGACATTCAATAATAACTACATTTTTTTAGCATACATGGATAAAATGTCGGAGCCTTGTGGCGAGTACCGATGCCCATAGGCACCCCACCCCTCCAAGAAGGCATAGGGATGTGATGACCCCACCGCCGCCCACTAGTGTAGTGCTCAGTCAGCTCAGCTAAATCAGCCAAAGGGGAAGGATAGACCTCTTTAAAAACCATCTCGCCCAAGTTACGGTGTAAAGGAAATCATGCCTAATCCTGAATGGCAGCAGGGCGTAATCTGTTGTCCCAAACGATTTCCCTTGGAGCACCAGCCGCCATTCCATTGTATTTAAATCGTCTTACCGCCACATGCCAGCTCTGTTTTGGCGAACATTTCATACCGAGCATACTCGTGGTAACAAGATGGAGCAATTAAACTTAATCTTAAATGAAGTAGAAATTAGGTGACTGAACTAGCTGGCTTACAAACAAAGAAATCGTTAGTAAGCCGTGATGACGCTATAGCAAAAGAAGATACGCTATTGGAAGAGCTCCAAAAGCACGTTAAAAAAACCACCAGATAAGGTGGTTATCATATTGAATTTGAGGGACCAGTCAAAGATCGCTTGACACATGACAATAAAATCACCGAGGCTGTTGGAGGTGACGTGGAAGTACGCCATCTCGTGCCTTCTAGTACTGTGGTCATAGATGGACTGGATGCTGCCACCACACTGGAAGAGGTCGAGGCGACTATAAAAGGGGCCACCGATGAGAGCATCGACAAGTTAAAAGTGACCATCACAAAACCTAATAAAGGGGTAGTGTACGCATCTTTATTGAGGATGGACACGCGACCATTGTGGCTTTGGAGGCCTTAGGAAAAGTTAAGATCGGTTGGTGGAGCTGTCGAATACGCCGTCGGGAGCGACTTGAGCGTTGCTACAGATGTCATGGGCTGGGGCACTATGCAGGCAAATAGGCGGGCGGTGCACGTGCACGGTGGCGGCTAAACGAACACGGTTTGATATTAGCCACTGCGAAGACTGAGATGGTGATACTCACAGCAGTCCTCTCCGAGCTCGTGTCGTGGATCAACACATAGAGAACCGTGGATCCCAGAAATATCTTGGAATGACGATCGACGTGAAACTGACTTTCCATGGACAAATCGACAGTGTGGCCACAAAAGCGGTAACGTTGGTAGCCAGACTTTCTCGGCTTGTACTGCATGCCGGGGAGGAGCCGCAGGCGTATTCTTAAGAGTATCGCAAACTCTATCATGCTCTACAGAGTAGATGTCTGGGGCGAGGCACTCAAAATAGAAGATAATAGAAAGCGACTGGCATATGTACAACGTAGGTGTGCACTGAGGATAGCATGTGCCTATCGAACGGTGGCAGAAGCGGCTGTGCTTATTATATCGGGTATGATTCCAATTGTCCTCTTGGGTGACGAGAGAAGGCGTATCTGGGATGCCTGGAGGGCTGGCGAAAGACCTTTGTCCCAAACCAGGACCCGAGAACGCGAGAAGACCTTTGCACTCCGGCAGGAGCGCTGGGAATCAGCGAAGACTGGCAGCTGGACCTTTACACTTCTTGGTGGAGTCGGAGACTGGGTTATGCGACAGCACGGGGAGCTAGAATACCAGCTCACACAGTTCTTAACTGGATATGGACATTTCAATCCTTATTTATATGCACCGTATGGGGATCCATAGAGATCCTAACTGTGTGTACTGACCGGGTGATATGGACTCCGCCGAGCATACCTTTTTTAACTGTCAATGTTGGTGTGAAATAAGGGTGCGTTGGCAGAATGAGAAGGGAGTGCCTCAAAGCCCTAACGACGTCGTTCCCTAGATGTTGTTGTCGAACAGCAAGTTGACAGCAATGTCGGGGCATGTAAGAGAGACCTTAATTGCAAAGAAGGAAGGAGAAATATTAGAGGGGTAATCGTTTAGAGTCTGGCGATTAGGAGGAGTACCCAGCACCATGAAGTAATGCTAACGCGGTTCCGTAGCGCTGAATACTTATAGTAAGAGGAGGTTTTTAGTGGGTAAAAATCCCACACTACCGGCCAGCTACAACTTGGCGTTGTCTTCTTGAAGATTTTCCTCCTCTCCAGGTCTCACCTATGCTGATATTTTTCGAGCAGTTTGTGTTTTTAATGACTGATATGATGTGATGAGGGAAGTAGTCAGATAAACTCACATACCGTATTTTTGCGAGCAAATTTAGCACGGCACTACCTTTTACTAAATTACTTGTAAACGTAACAAGATCATTAATAATTGAACAAAATAACTCCTCACAAATTAAGCAACACAAGCAAGCCGTTATCGAATGATCATCCTTATGCGACAATTGATTTTTATTTCTGCACATTAACAACTGCAGGACACCTGTACACATTAACAACTGCAGGACACCTGTACACATTAACAACTGCAGGACACCTGTACATCTGCAGTATATTTCTCAGGATCGGCATTTTAATTACATACAATTGTTTCATGGTTAATTGCTACTCTGAACAACTTCAATTCTCTCTTCACTGTAGGTTATATTTAGTACTAGTGGAGCGCCGCGGCTTCGTTCGTGAATAAATTGTTACCCTAATAACTTATACACTAGAACATTTCTCGTGAACCGCTCTATCGTTTGGTGAACCCCGTATAGAAATATGTTTTGTATATGTTCAAAAACACGAGACTTTAAATAATGTCAATAGGTAGTTCATTGATCCCTTTACTAAAAAAACCAGTCGAACGGGAATCAATAAAACCTTTGAAGGCGATTTGCCGCTTGAAGAAGAAAAGTTACCCAAATTTCGCAAAATGATCTCTCTCATCTGATGATTATGAAGGCATCGGCAGACATTTACCGTCATTAATAAAATGACTATTTGAGTATCTTTACATAGCAGTAAACACAATTCCAATTCATACTAAATAATAATGAGACACTGTTATGAGTATTGGGACTTTGAAATGATGGAGTATGCAGACAGTGAGTTATAATGATTATTAGTGGCGAACCTTCTTACGACGATGAAGATGCCGATGCGGTGCCCTCATTTTCTGCCTCCCTACAATGTGCCACCGGCTACTCACAGACCATAAGAATCGTGACGCCTAAGATATTAGCGGTATCATGAGCGAGGGAGGCCTGGTCGTGCAGGCCCAAACAATGCAGCATTCCACAGCAATGCAGCATGGCACTACCTCCTATTAAACCTTAATTATATTAAAACAAATTTAGCTAGCAGTTCTGACAGTCTCCTACCCGACTCGTGTCATTGAGTTGAACAAACGCGAAGGTGGCGTAAACACGTGCCCCTGTTTGTTTACGACGGCCGTTACTAATACTGTTCTATACGGTACGTGACCTGCTAAATCCCGCTCTTAAGCTGCTGAGGACAATTAAACTTGGTGGATAACATGTTTGGGTGTGTAAGGGTCCCGTAGATGAGATAAACCAGAAATTACAAAAGAATATTTGTGGGGTCTGTTCTTACTGGTATCTAGGTATCAACGCACATAAACGCCCAAACTGAAGTTTTGCTTGTACGTTGCGGTGTCAATGGGACACAACTTGTGGTGTCAACCCACCCGCATACACTACATCTTTGTGTTTTATTCCCAGTGTTCAAGTATTATTTTTTTTGTTGACGCGGGGAAACGCAATTACGTGCTTTCACTGGTCCTGGGTGGGGTCCAGTGGTGTGTGGGGCTCACGGCACATTATTTAGTGCCGAATACCCACAAAAACCACCGCGAGTGCCACCAGTGCCGCCTCTGATGAGGTGCCGCGGAACAACAAATCATCAGACCGAAGAGACCGACGCCACCTTCACAGATGGGGTTGTCACGCACCACAGGACAACCCCACCGTCTTTGGGACAGTGCAATGGGGTGAGGTTCCCATCCTCGCCCCTTGCCCCGTGCACAGAAGCGCCGGCACTTTTTGCTCTTTTGTCCCCTCTTCTTATAAGAGGGGTACAGAGAGCGGCACCTCCTTCTGCTCTTTAGTCCCCTCTCCTTATAGGAGGGGTACTAAGAGCCGCCATCTCCTCGGTTCAAATGGCTTCGCCCAAGGTGTCTCGGATAACAACCGCCACGACAAGGCTCGAGCCGTGGTGGGGAGTGTTCATGTAATTGAAACAATGTACTATGATACAATTTAGTCACAACAATACACCAACTCTAACTAAAATTTCATTTTTAATCTGCCTATGCTATTTTTTTTTTTAAGTTTGTATTCAATTTTGTTATTATTTCATGCAAGAACCACTGAACCGTGAAATTTTTGTCTCAGAAAAAAAGAATTATCTATGTGTCAATTTCACGCGGGTGTACATATAATATATGAGAAATAATAAAAAATGATACTTAAACTCTCCTTTGTTATTTATACGTTCAATTTTACTGTAATTTATATTCAAAAGCACTCATTGAATACATATGCACAACCCGTTTCACAGACGACGTGCTTCAAAACGCCTTTCAAATATCGGACTAGAAAACTGTAATATGAATGCAATATATTCTTGGAGCACTTTGAATTCTTTATTCCATCGTAAAGCCCCTACCAGCTCCTACAGGGCGCAGGTGGTCGCTTTATACAGGATATATTAAAGTGCCTTTAAATCTTTCACCTTAAAATTTTACACCTAATATACAAAAAATGTTTAAATTCTGCTCCAAAAATTATTTTCTATAGAATAGTATTGGCACCAGAGACTCAATTTATCGTAGCACGAATATCTATTTTACAAACAAAAACCACTTACTCATTTTAAAGCATGTTTTATGATCAAAAGAAAAAAAGTTTGATTAATAATATCTTTGTTAGGTCTTTTTATCTCTTAAAAAGATCAACGAAAAGTCCTCGATGACAGCAAAACATATCTATACTTTAAAGAAAATTCCTACATCTAAAACAATAACAATCTTGGGATAGTGATCCTGCCAAGACCAGCCAGGCGAACCGCCCACGCCAGATTGCCAAAATTTTCCCGATATTTTTATTTACAAAATCGGTTCAGACGTTTGATGCATCCGTACTGTCTGACTTTGGCAACGTTTAATTATCGAGGACATGAGCTTTTAATTACTCTTTCGGATAACGAATAGCTGAAAATCCAGCTTTTTATCTTCTATATCTGCATTTGAACTTGCTTTAATTATTGACACACTCCAGTTCTCTTCCTGTTATAATTCAAGACCAAAAATATACACTGAACCGTAAATATTTAAACGAAAAGGAAACAAACGGAATTCGACTACGTTATTTTAAATATACTCTTAATGGAAATGAAACCCTCTAAATGGGTCAATTTTAACAAAACCGATGTAGGTTTAATCTCAAGCTTAAATATTAGCATAATATCGCATTACATCGTATTAGGCGGCCAGTCTTTTCTTTAAAAGCTTTTAAATGGTTCTAATTTGAGCACAATGAGCCTTAAAAGGAAATTTATATTTTATAATGTCCCACATGTCTGTGTAAGATTGTTTTCTCTTAAAGAAAATAACTTAGTACATCAAAGTAGTGATGTTTCTGACCAATATTTTTGTGAGAGTTAGTGCCATTATATGCAGGAGAATTGGGCCACCTCAATTCAATGATCGAAAAGAAAACTTAGAGATACCTCTCAATATATACCTATACCTTTTCAATAATACTGTTTAAACATAAGGAAAGAACGGTGCGTCTGTCACAGGTACAGTTTACTTAAAAGGAGGGCATCCAAAATATGTGTATACATGAAGAAAATATACTGGAACATAAATTATTTTAATTATTTTAAGTTGTTTATTGTAAAATCAAAATAAAGAAAGCTTTGACTCCCTCCTCCCATGATAAATTACTCCGCAACCCTAGGAGCCTTTTAGTTATTTATTACACCTCAATAAAATTGAATATGTTTTTGGACTATATTGTTAGTGTTTAGTATCTTATAATTCGTATAGTTATTATAGAACTACCAATAATTAAACAGGAAAAATGCACTTCTTTTTTCATCCGCAAAACTAAATTGAAATACAAACATTTGCTTTAAGCTCGCATGTTCGAGAGCTCTGAAAATGTGAGCACCATTTGGAACTGCGCTATAGCAATCAATTAAACGCACCTGTTAAACCCAGTTAAATTGGTTGATGGAAGTCTAAAGGCTAATTTTAGTCCACCGCGATATAGTTTGTTTATAATTACTGTTATTTATGGGCACAAAAACCTTCAGTGCTTCGGATGGCATTTAATTCCTGCTTATCATAATCGTGATAAAATTTAAAGCTATGGATTAGACTTACTTTTTATAGTTTCTTCCTATTACAGTAAATCAATTATTCCTAATTGCATATTTAATCTTCATATAAATATAAATAATATCTTATGCTTTCCTTCTATCGGCTACGGCCACCTTAACAGAGACTAGTCAAATTATGGAATGAACAAATGATAGCTATAATGCTATACCAGGGGTAGTTCACTAGGCAATATATGTCATAATAATTTGATATAATTATATAACCTTCATAATTTTTCTTTTTTTTTTGTATTTTGTTATTGTACAGTTGCACTTAAAGGTAACTGGTGGTACTTAAAGGTATCGAAGAAAAATTTGTATATTTATGTACACGTTTACACGGTTTAGGTAATAAAATAAAGATACATTTTTTTTGACACAAAAACAATTTAATATCAAGACTTTATTAAAACTGGTAAGCTAGTGAGTTGAAACGAGGGATTATAATAATTATTAATTCTTCAATAATTGATTTAAAAATATATAAAAGATTTCAAACAGAGAACCCCTTTTTGAAGTCGGTTAAATAAAACCTTATGCTAAGCGTAAAACATGTTTTCCTGGAATACAAAATCGGTTCGGCCTAAAGCTAAATAATTGCGTACATATGCAGATCAAAATAAGAACCCTTTAAGTCGGTTAAAAATATAACTTAACATACAAAACAACTAGCATGCGAATGAATTGATCTTTCAGGTCCGCCGAAAATGGACAAAAACCACAGCTTCTCTCATTGACATAGTTTCAAAGTCATTAACGTGACTTACTTCCCTAAGTTGAGTTATATTCAATCATCTGGCTTGCTAATTTCTTCTAAAGTCGGTCACAAATCAACATTCCTTAAGGCCTCCTTTATTTCATTCTTTTAAATTAGGCCGACATGAACTGGGAAATACCTCGCTTGCACATAAAATATGCTGTGTACATGCTAATGTAGAGATAACTAAGTCATTGCCTCTCGATAGGTTTGTAACTATCCGAACGAGGGATATTGTGTTGAGGAGAATAAAGTATCCTCTGTGTGTCCTCGTTTTTTTTATCTCTAGCCTCTTTTTTTACGCAGCATTATACTTACTTATAAAATCTCTTCAAAGGCGTTTAGTTCCCGGTTTTTAAATATGCCTTTTGCCTTAGGTTCTACAAAAGTGCATTTACGACAGGTTTTGGGATCCTCGATCGTTTTAATTTCAAGTCGAACTAAGAAAGTTGTGTTTTTCCAATAAAATCTTTTTCCCTGTTACCCAATGAAAAAATATTAATTTTTAAACAACCTAGAAATGTACGTTTATTATTTCTACGAGTAAGTATCAGTAAGTTTATAAAAATATGGTAACCATGTGTCAGTAGATCATAAATACAGAAGTAAGTCCCCAAAAGCTGTATATAACCAATTTTCTCTAAATCTTCGGAATGGATTTTCATACGATTTTCGCTATTAAATTGAGCTTCCCGTGGCTTTTACACACAAGTTGTGAACTAACAATGTAGTTTATTGATTTTCTTTAATCAAACATTTCTTCGTACAATTCATAAAGAGTATTCACATTTAAATTAAACAGGTAATGTTAAATACTGTATAGACACCAAGATGTCGAGATCTCATATGCCAATCAATCATATCTGTGGCTATATAAAATTTATTTTGATATCTTTTGCACACTTTAGCTTTAGTTACATTATCGAAGTTATCATACTGATCTCTAACTGGTTTACAAAATATTACAGATAATTTATAATTGTAATAGTAAAAGAATTTTTCAAGTCTAGTTAGTAACAAACGGTCAAATGTTTCCTCTTTATGATATCAGTATAGCTAGCTCGCCAGAAGTAGCTCAATAACCTCTCGGAAGTGAGCTCAAATAATACGAGTATGTATACCGAGACTGTATGTGGACAGATATTAAATCCATATTTAGTTTCCGAGTGCCTACTACTAGAAAAAATTATTAAAAATTTTCAATTATTTTTTTACCCTTCTGGAAATACAGGTTACGATTTTACACGGCACGTCTGAATATAGTGACAGAAGCTGAAATATTACCTACGGCATCGTGGAAATTAAATTTCCACAGTTTTACATTTCCAGTCCGTGCACAACTTTACAGAATTCATAGCCCAGTCTCTAGCATTAAATGTATAGATATTATAAAACAAAATTCCTAAAAAGGTATCTGTCTGTATGTGATCGTTTTTCTCAAACTTACTGAACTAATTTTCATGCGGCTCACCAATGCATAGAGCGATACCACGTGAAAGGCTTTAGTATATTTTTATTAAAATAGCTGTGATATTGTCCGGCGCTGCCGTGATATTCACGGGCGAAGCTGGGGCGCATCGCTAGTAATCACTAAAGAATAGTGACCATGGTTGCTGTTAATTAAAGCAAAGCCGGGACCACAGGTACGTACCACAGGACATAATTCATTGAAGTATTTTAACTGCAATTAATAAATACCGAAATACTTTAAATGTTACGAATCTTTCCTGACCTGTTCCTGTTGAGTACTTGTTAGTTTTGGACTTAAAAAATGCTTTAAAATTAGTTTGACGCCCACAAACATCTCCAACAATTCTAGTTAGGCACTAGATTTATTAAATTAAAATAATATTTTTGCAATTACAAAATCATTAATACCATACCATATCTTGATAATTAATATGCAAAAATGTCAGATGTTTGTGAAATGTCAGGCTGATTTCTGAAATTGGGCCAATTTTCCAAGGTATAATATATACTGTATATTGTTTTGATAAATGACCGCGATCTAACCGATCACGGAGCAATAGTATTCAGATTCAAAAAATATTTTAGAAAAAAACATCACCGTTTACAAGATGTGACGGTTCAAAGTTTTAAAATGTCAACCTATTTCCTCTTAAAAACAGGTAAAATGTTTTTATGAGAAAGATAAAATGGGTTAGTAAAGTTAAAGGTGAACCTGACGTGTTTTTTCATTTTACGCTAAATATTTCATAAAAAGCATTTAAACTATCATAATGGTACTGCAACTTTATTAACTTTACTTATTTCTCCTGTTATTATGAGAAAGTAGGTTGAAATTTTTAACTTTGAACCCTCATGTCTGTTTTTTTTTTTTTTCAAAAAATATTTTTATCCGAGTATTAATAATATTACCACACCCTATCCCATATTAAAATATGAGACAGATTTATTTGTACAGCCTCTATAAGCTATAACGAAACAGGAAATTACTGTTACAGTCCAATAAAAGGCTTAATGTCAGCAATCAAGCACGATTTGCAGTCCACAGACGTTATTAATAGACTTTACCGTTTATTATCGATTGCAATTATTGCCAGTTATAAGTCACGCTCGCTTCACAGCCAGCTATTTAAGCTGCAACGGCTGAATGTTAAAAACCTTTACTTTTAATTGATAATCCAAAATAACGTCAATTTTATAGTCTTCACGGGTGTGGCTTGAATTGCCTAGCCCATGTCCAGAAACTACACAAGTACTAACTACACAAGTAAAAACACGTATAATTCATACACATAGGACCCCCTCCTAAGAAGAGAACGAGGGTAGAGCATCTACCTAACACTTGTGAGGATTACTATAGGTCACTAACAGGAATAAAATATGTTACATGTACTTTGTGTTGGATAAAATAATTTGGTCAAACTGTGCGAACTGTGCAAAATTTCATTATTTGAAGGTTAGCCCGAACAAACGTTTATCTTGTATATATGTACCTCGTGTCAAGAGATTTCTATATATTAAGATTATACTCATGATATAATAATTTCAACGTGAAAACTGTTAATCTTATGTTTCTAGTTTTTTATGGTCTACGGATATAACATGTTTTAAACTCAGATCTACTACTTTATACGAAATTGTGTAGGAGGAAGTAACGTTTCGTTAAATAAGTACTCCTAAATGTTCATGCCTGATACAATAGCTACGTTTTCACAATTTGCCAACATCATCGTGTAGTTTGAAGAAGATCAAACCTTGGAACGTGTAAGCTAGTAGGATCCATTTATCATTGATATTGTTATTGTTATTGGATCAAGCATGACAAGTGGATTCAGTATTATGAACATTATTAGGAACAAAAGTTTTGTCGTGTGTAATTTGATAAGCTTTTTTGAAATTCTATGCATTTAATGGGTCCGGTCACGTAAAATATTCCCAAAATAACTAACATATCGCCAAGTATGTCCACAAACGTTCTAAAAGTCCATACTTTTCAAATGTGTCAATGCTCGAAAGTTTAAAGCTTGTGCGGTAACGTTCAATTAGTCTTTGTGAATATACAGCGGCGCTGATGTCTGCGATGGTTATCCCATTTTTTATAGGTATCAGCTATCCATAAATAGTATATTATTTGTTCAGATCAGTGGTTCACATTTACAGAGGAGACGCATAGTATAAAGTCAAGGGCAATATGACATAACGGCTACTAGCGCACTTCTCACCCTCTCTAAATTACTTCCTAATATTTCAACAAAAGATGTTTTATTAAGTAGAATAGAATAGAATTACATTTATTCACTGCTTCACGACTCGGCAACTAAAATTTAAACCACACGAACGGAGTCACTGGTACGAGCTCGTTTAATAATGTGTACAAACGTATACTTACAAGTTCTCTCGCGTGATACCGACCTAAAGTGATAGCTATGCTTTCACATCATGGGCGGAGTGAGGTGTCAAATGTCCTGATGTCATAAGTTACTAAAATTACCCGAAGATTTCTGTTAATAATTAGTTGTTCCGATTAACGCCAAATACTCTCACTGTATCGTGCAGCTGTGAGGTGTTACGTTTGGATTTTGATTTGATTATGTTTATAACAACTTCCTACGCAGAATGAAGCACTCAGCTATCTTCTCTATTGAAATCTGTATTTTTTTTTATGTGGATAGTCCCACGGAATCTGTGTTCTTTCGCGAGATTCTTTTGTCTGCTATATGCTCTGTGACACGAGTTTTGATTGAGCTTCTTGTTTGTGCTACTTAATACTATAACACGGTAAGTTACTAACCCGCGATAAAATCCGTAAAAGTAGTTTTATTGTAATGTTCACCTGATGTATTGCGATATTCGCGCATGTTCCACGTGATACAGTCGAGACTGTCCCTCTTACCCACCGATAGATATTCTTGAGCAGAACAGCGGACCGGAGCTATGCGATAAATCTTCCTGTTACGGATTACTGCGTCTACCACGTTGTAAATCAGTTTTATCACCCTCTATGGACCCGTGTACCGACTGCTAACAGATTTGTTGCTGCAATTTTAGTTCCGCATATTTTATGAGTGACCTTGATATTGACAGCACCACTGGAACTGCTGTGGTGCTTCCGTGGTTGAATCTAAGGCATTTTATTATATTATTGTACACAGGTACATGATGATAAAAATATTTTGATATTCATTTAGTATCTTAAAATATTCCGCACTGGCAAACGTTATTAGAAGTCCTCCTACGCGGTAGCCTAACGGGCGGCGGGGAGCCGTTATGGGGTTCTGGGGGGAGGCTGATGTCGAGCAGTGGACATCGTCCGGCTGATGATGATGACACATTTAGTTTCTTGCAGCTACATATATACGTTTGAATATTTTGTGCCCTGCTACGCCATAGTCAATATTTAGATATTATACTCATTTCTTTCATTCAGTCCTCCTTTTTTTATGAATGTAATCCAAAAAAAAATATTTTTTTAACTAACTAGTCTTGCCATAAATATTAAAACAAAGAAGAAGAGAAAATGTCATCTTCAGTGTCGCGTTTTTGTGGTTTGTACCGGTGGCCCATTGCCTGTTGAGGGGAGGGGGAATAAGGATGGCAACGCATCGTCATAGTAATTATGTGAATGTGCATGGGCGTCGGTAGTCGTAAAAGGACTCCGATTGCTCCTATATCTCCTATATCTCCTATTCTATAAAAGAACAACGCTTTTAAATTTTTCACCACCATTGCAATATAATTCCATCACGGCGCCTTCGAAATAGCCCCGTAAAGAGATTTAAGCGCCTATTTGCATATTTATAGACTGGAAAAATAGTAGCGCTAGTGTGAAACTGCGCGTGTTCTATATCCGTTGTGTGAACACACGGAAACGAATTTATAAACACTTTGACTCTTCGCTATAAATGAGGCTGTGCCACAAATCACGTTTGAACGCAAAGAATATTATAATTTTCTCCTTTTATTTTTACTTTTATATTTTGAAGTGATGTCTTTTAGAATTGTTGTGATTTAAAAGGAGGATCCCTTGACTCATTTTCTCGTGAAAAATGTTTCTAAAGTTACCCTTATATACATAAGTGTACACCTTTTGAAAATGGCACACACAAACTGTAAAGTTTCAGCGAAAATTGAAAATGATCAAATCTAACAACTGTCCGGAGTCAGGAAGTTGGCGGTGTCACACGCTCGTCCCTACGGGAGCACTTTAAGCCGTCGGTCCTGCGTCTGATTTCCCTCCGGTCGTGTCGGATCGCCGTCCCATCGGAACACGAGAATGAGGAAACAATGAGTGCACTTGAGCCTGCGCACACACGTGTGCACTACAATATGCCCTGCAAAGTATCCTCTATTGATATGGCGCCGAAATTCAGCTAGTACGACATTACAATTGTTATTATTATATATGTGAAACATGAATAACTTCTTAATTAACGAAAGGGCTGCCTCGGTTCTGGTTTGTCGTATCGACGTTTGCTTATTTAAAGCCGGATTGGCTTTCGGGATCATACACTACAAACACCCTGAACTGTCTCTCGGAGGTTTAAATCTTGGAAGCAGGCGAACCTGGGGTCCCCTGACACCTACTACGCAGGAAATGTGAAATATGTAAATTAAAAAAATATATATCTGTTTAGCTACCGTTAATTCTTATTTTTTCTATATGTTATAGGGGATCAAACGAGCAACCGGAGCCTTTTCATGTCAGCTGACGCCCATAGACGTCCACACATTTGACATACAGATAAGATGTCCTCCTCTCCCCCTCCCCTCCAATGGGCCACCGGCTCCCCACAAACCAGTAGCAATGGTGTCATATTACGGCGGTATCAAGTGAGCGCTCTTACCTACCTACACCTCACGCTCACATAATGCCGTCGTAAAGTGACTGCTTCAGTGTCGCGTTTCGTCTGGTTTGTGAGTAGACGGTGGCCCATTGGGAGGGGGGAGAAAGGGGGACAACGCATCTGTATGGTAATTATGTGGATGTTCATAGGCGCCGGTAGTCGTAAAAACCGACTTTTATAAGTGCTCCTAAATTTCTACATCGATCACTTATTTACTCATTGATTGGCGAATGTTCAATAAACATTTTCTATACGTGCTCCTGAATTTCTACATCGATCACTTATTTTCTCATTGATTGGCGAAGGTCCAATAAACATTTTCTATAAGTGCTCCTGAATTTCTACATCGATCACTTATTTTCTCATTGATTGGCGAAGGTCCAATAAACATTTTCTATAAGTGCTCCTGAATTTCTACATCAATCACTTATTTACTCATCGATTGGCGAATGTTCAATAAACATTTTCTATAAGTGCTCCTGAATTTCTACATCGATCACTTATTTACTTATTGATTGGCGAAGGTCCAATAAACATTTTCTATAAGTGCTCCTGAATTTCTACATCGATCACTTATTTACTCATTGATTGGCGAATGTTCAATAAACATTTTCTATAAGTGCTCATGAATTTCTACATCGATCACTTATTTACTCATTGATTGGCGAAGGTCCAATAAACATTTACTATAAGTGCTCCTGAATTTCTACATCGATCACTTATTTACTCATTGATTGGCGAAGTTCAATAAACATTTTCTATAAGTGCTCCTGAATTTCTACATCGATCACTTATTTACTCATTGATTGGCGAAGGTCCAATAAAAATTTTCTATAAGTGCTCCTGAATTTCTACATCGATCACTTATTTACTCATTGATTGGCGAAGGTCCAATAAACATTTTCTATAAATGCTCCTGAATTTCTACATCAATCACTTATTTACTCATTGATTGGCGAATGTTCAGTAAACATTTTCTATAAGTGCTCCTGAATTTCTACATCGATCACTTATTTACTCATTGATTGGCGAAGGTCCAATAAACATTTTCTATAAGTGCTCCTGAATTTCTACATCGATCACTTATTTACTCATTGATTGGTGAAGGTCCAATAAACATTTTCTATAAGTGCTCCTGAATTTCTACATCGATCACTTATTTACTCATTGATTGGCGAATGTTCAATAAACATTTTCTATAAGTGCTCCTGAATTTCAAACTAAATTTAAAACTATTTCGATAAGAATGTGCTTGGCGTCTGAAAACATGTGAAAAAATTAAAAAAATATAAAATTTATATAGTTACACCAGATACTTTTTACGCTTATATTTTTCATTCTGCATTTATATTAAAGATAAGCTGGTGACTGGTGGTCTTCTTTCCTGTACTTGTTCGATGTAAAAGAAAGAAAAATATATCTGTCGAATGTTCTATCATCAGATGTTCCAATTTTCAATCAAAAACAAATTACACTCTATATGTTGCCCGGGCGTATTGCCTGTACAACAATAACATTTCCATTCGAATCCACCCATTATTTCCTGTGATTAGCACTTACAGGGTACAAACAGACAAACATATAACCTGTAACACAAGTCTATACGGTACTTACCACAGCACTAGGCTAACGTGATGTGATAAGTTCGCAGATATTATTATTATTTTTATTATTATTATTCTTATATAAACATACAAATATTTCTCCTTAAATTTTCTTCTCAGCTACTGTTTTCTTATCACGCCTATTATTATTTTAAAAGTATTTCATGTATACACTTACTTTACCGTTTTATATATAATTCTAAATTCATATATGTTTTATAGAATTCAAAAAACTTGATTTCAATACTAGATATTGAATATGTAATAACCCCGAACTCTTTCTGGTGCAATTTCGCTCAGCCGTATTCAATCCGGCTAACCGTCGGCCCGCAACAGAACAAAACAGCCCTGCTTCTGTAAATGGCTAGGCCGTAATTCAATACGGCGATTTAGCAAATCCGAATGCAACATATAGATAAGATAGCCTCAACCATTAATTTGAAGGAAACTTCAAAAAAAGGTTATGGCCAAGTGCATGGTATAAATATCATCATTTTTACTTTATTATGAATGATCCATGTGGAATTTTACGACAAAACTCTTATTGTTTATGCCTGTAATCTAATCTGTTTTACGTGTTCCGTATCTCAAAAGGAACATAACTGGCCACACCGACGATCGCAGTTCTGCATTTTATTGCGCTTGAATATAAAATAAATTTTACCCTAACTACCTGAAATTACGTGAAAATTATTTCGTTTAAAACCGCAGTGTGTCGCAATGAGTCGATGATATTAATTGTTCAGACGTATCTATGATATTTTAAATTGATAACTTGCAATTCGTGTTCTGTGGTTTACGGATATTATAGCAATATCTGTTAAATAAATTACGGGTCGCACTTTTGTGTAACATCGGATATTGACAGATTGTGGCCATGGTTCTTTTTAATATTGTAATTAATTTACTACAAGATATCTGTGTGTTTCGTCATAAATACAAATAAATTTTATTTCTTACACTACATTAACGCTTATGTTGAAGTCGCATATTAATTTTAAATCACATGTACAATTCTGGATTTATTTTTATGTGTATATCTATGGCGCAAAGAACAGAGCTACAGAGTACCTATTTGACGTTATATTGAATAATATCATACCTATGTACATATGTGTGTGTGTGTGCGTTATTCTGAGTATGTGAGTAGTACATACCTATGTACATGTGTGTGTGTGTGTTATTCTGTGAATGTGAGTAGTACATACCTATGTAAATGTTTGTGTGTGTGTGTGTGTGTGTGTGTGTGTGTGTGTGTGTGTGTGTGTTATTCTGAGAATGTTAGTAGTACATACCTATGCACATGTGTGTGTGTGTTATTCTGAGAATGTGAGTAGTACATGATCCTCTTTAGATGTGAACGATAAAGCAGCATGTACATTATATTCGACAGCGGGTCTTCCCCTGCGCTGTCAAACTAAAGAGTTCGCAGCAATCGCGGTTAAGCTATGGCACATCGGCCCTCTGGGGACCAGTAATGCAACAAAACCATTGCAAACGTAAAGGTTTTATTGTGCTTGCGTCATCATCATCATCATCCGGACGATGTCCACTGCTGGACATAGCCCTCTCCGCTCGCCATAGTCGTGGTCACGATCCACATGCATCCAGCAGCTCCCCGCCACCTTAGTCGAGTCGTCAGTCCACCGGGCAGGAGACCGTCCGACACACCATATTCCGGTACGGGGCCGCCACTGGAGAACCTTTATTGTACTTGTTTGCCATATCTTTTGTATATATACATTTTTTGTATGTAGATAATAGCCAATGGTATGTGTGTGTGTATAACTAAAAAGAACACTCTATGTATAAAAAAAGAATACTATATATATTCTGTTTATAAAACTTTGGCCAATTGTTAAAGGTTTTATAAGCTAACGGTTTCTGTATATTTAATGGTACAACGGTTAGGGTGTAATAAACATATAAAATGAAATGTATTTGAAAAGTCTCACATTGGATGAAAGAAAAAACTAAACATGCAATTAATAATACGAATATTTTATTAATACTAAGGTTGTTAATATCGCACGTCAGACCCACATGTAGCTACAGTGATGTCAATCTTACACATTTGTTGGTGGGTCTGGTTCGCGGGAAACGCATTTACGCGCCTTCATCGGCCGCGTGGCACATTATAGTGCCGCACACCCACAAAAACCACAGCGAGTGCTATCAGTGTCGCCTTTGGTGAGCTGCCCCGGAAAGAGAAATCATCGACCGGCTGGCCGACGACCGGCAGGCTCAGTTGGTAACGTGGCAGTTATTCCACGTGTCTGGGTCGTGGATGTTTGTATATGTATTGTATATATTTCTATATTAAAAATCTTAAATATATAAAATTTCTCAAGTTTATAAAAATCTTAAATATATATCTGTTGTCCAGTACCTGTAGCACAAGTCCCTTCGGTATTAGCACAGGGCTGAGCTGACGTGGTGTGATAAGTCCACAGATATTATTAACCCGACGGTTAGCCAGTGCCCTAAGGGACCGACGTGACCTCCACAGACGGGTCGCCCCGCACCACAGAACCCGTGTAGGTCCATAAATAATATTAATATGATGTACAGGTAATAATAAATACTTGTTATAAAGTGGTAACTACACCAGAATAGGTTTTGTTTAGAAAAGTAACAAACATTCATTCATGCTCAAATAGTGATTATTGTATTAAGGTAAACAAGTAAGTAAAGCAACAAGTAGCAACTAACTATTGCTACTTTGTTTCCCCATGGGCAAGCCATGTAATTTTCAGAACAGTCAACTAAATTCTGTTATGGGAGAAGTTTGAACATAGATGAGTTTAAGAAACTTAGTATGGGTTAATTTATATATTATGTACAAGAAGCGTGCCGCGGTGTCACCCGCGTCCTATTAGTTGTAGCCTCATGGTATGGTTTATAGTCGACCTCGATAAATAGACTAGTCAGCGAAAAAATATTTTTTCATTTCGGGCAAGTAGTTTCTGAGATTATTTCCCATAAACAAACAAAAAACTAGTCAGCTTTTTATTAATATTTTATGTATAGGAGACAAGGAGATAGATACTTAGATACTTAGAACCTTACACTATATACATTATTTTGTTCTTAGATATATCACATAAGTGGTGTTACATGAAATGCGCATGAAACATAATCGAATAGTCCAATCGATTCAAACCATCGACAGAAAATAATTCGATTGAACGATCTCTGTTCAATCATTTCGTCGCTCGTATGTTGATTTCACACGATATTGCGACTATGATTCAGGAACGTAAACATTTTGCCAGTGGAAATGTACGTAAAAGGAAATAGTCGGGCGGCCGCGTTCCATTGCGGCAGAATAACACGATAGTTCACCACAACCTATTTATGCAAATTGATAACCGTAAATGTACTGTAAGTTGCGTATAAAGCACGTTTATGGTTCTCAATTTGTTAACATGTCAGATAATATTGTTACTAAAGTACAAAAAGGCTGATTATATTTGAACATGCACTATTTAACTATCTCATTTCTAGAGTGATATTTTTCTACTCTAGGGAGAGCGAGGGAGAGAGAAGAAAAGAGATGGAGTGGGTAAACAATCAGTAGAAATTTTATGAACACTCATAGATATCTGCAGCCTACAGAATTCAGAAGTGCTTATTCTCCTTCCCTACCTCCAGTAGTTCACCTGCAACTCGCAAGCCGGCTGAAGTTAAATGCAATTTGCAATTTTAAAGTGCATAATTTCAAAAAGACTGAATGAAATTTGACAATTGATTTATTTTTGGATTCGTTATGGCTTGGCTAAGTTTTGTATGTAGGAAAACGTTTGGAATGTTTCACGTAAATCGTTGAAAATGGGTTGTAAAATTTTAACATTGTAGAGTAAGCTAGCGGTTTAGATAGGCCAGATTACACTTTACCACGACAGCAAATTCTTATAACAGTACAAAGTATGTCGAGACAGCTGGTTAAAAATACATATAATATTTATCATATTATATTTTTCATTTTCATGGTAATGATAATCACGATGGCTGTAGCCATTTGCTCCTACATCGAGAGATAGGTCTGACGTCATGAAATAGTCCGAAATAATCAATGCGTATGTTCTGCATCGCTATCAGAAATGAAACAACAAATAACCTTAGTGAAAAGCCGTGCACCATCATGTGCTAAAACGCTCACCCAACGCTATTTTAATCGAAGCTCCAATAACAATTTACGAGGAACTGAAACCCAAAGTGTATGAAACTATAGCTGTAAATTCATACGACACAAAGGGGGTGCCGTTAGTGAAACGTACGTAACGGCTGAAGGAATTTAATAAAGAAAATGTACAACGCCTCTGCGGCCAGTGGATGCTGTGATAAATTATAAGGCTATTAATTAACAAATCAAGTGCTATATGAATGTAACGAATCTAATAATCTTTTGTTGCTTGTACAATTTATTAAAATGTTGCAAATGATAGCGTATTACTTATTCGCTAAAAGTACTGTAAAGAAATAAGTGTACACTGTTTTACCATCGCCAGCTATATATAGCCAATGACGGAAAAACAATATAAAAAGGATAGTAAAATGAAAATGTTATATAACCTGAGATTCGAATTAAATTATTGCGTCAAAATTGAATAAACCCAGGGGTTTTTTCAGCAAGGTTCATAACCCGAGTGAACACATTCTCGTTTTCCCCTTTGTAGAATAGCCTTCACTGGACTTTGTTGGGACAAAAAAGCAACAGCAGGATACGCTTTTCCGTAAGGAGTGAGGATGAGAACCTCACCCCATTGCACTGTCCCAAAGGTGGTTGTCCTGTACGAGTATTCCATCAATCTCATGGTGGTTTTTGTGGTTATTCGGCCACGTTATAATGTACCACGAGCCACACACACCACTGGACCCCACCCAGTGACGGTGAAGTAAATGCGTTTCCCCGCGACAGCAAAAAACAAGACCACGTACTGCGATCTTATTAAACCGGTATCATGCGAGCACTTTCCCGGAGTCCGCCCATTCTCTTATAGAACTCATCAGAATCCTAACAAAGTTTGTACAACTTAACCAAGAATCTCCATCGTAGCATGCGCATGTACCAGTGTAGCTATTCCTAACTTAAACCAGAAAGAGAGCACTTCAGCGTTGTTATATTGTGTACACTCCTGCAAATTAAGATCAAACAATATCTCTCGACAACTGATTCCCGTTTTTATAGTCTAAACAACGAGCAGTTGTAGCCGTTTGGTGTCTACCGATTGTCATAAACATCCTCATAATTTTAACACGGAGATCCCAGTTTTCCAATGGACCACTAGAATCACACACACTGCATGAAACGCGACATCGTTGCCGCCACAGTGCGGCTATATAATGTGAACGAGAAGTACCTGGTCGTGACATACAATTACGGCTGCAATGCAGCAAGCCACTACCTTTTTTATAGCATACCGACGCCATCAGCTATCCGCATTATTCCAGATCTCCTCCAATGGACCAGGAACCTGCTACAGAATTGTAGTATGTGTCATGCCACTTCACCGGTGCTATCGAACTATGTTGACTACTTTCATACTCTGACAGTTAGCTACTCTACGAATTCCAATATTTAATCATATATCTAGTATTGTTTTTTTCTTAATTTTCCGTGATTAAAAAGGTGAAAAGAATGGAACAGAGCCTGTGGATATATTCATTATTCCCCTTTACATTTTAACGCGTAACTTGGGTCTATCAATATGTATGCAGCTTATTGTAAAATGTTTCTGAAAATCGAATTAAAATTGATCCATGACTGAGGATGAAATAAAACTGTAAATTATGGATAGGAAGAAACATTGTGGCGTTTTTGATATTATTCATTTTTTTTAAAGTTCTTCTAGTCTAAAGTTTAAATTTTTGTTCGTTGTCAGGTCGTGCGATAGAGCGTGTGTGCGCGAGCGCAGACGGCGCGGGCTCCGGTATGGTTACAGCGGCGCGCGCGCTGCTGGCCTCCGTCACGAGGGTACTGCTGCTGGCTGACATGGTGGTGGTGCGGCAGCTGTTACTGGCCAAGGATAAGGTACTTGTATAGTAACTCAAATATATAAGTAAAAAGGGGGCAATGCGCTAGTGGAACCTTTTAACGACTAGTAACCCCCACAGATGTCCGCATTATTGTAATTATTTTACAATTGGACAATAGAGGAATCGGAGCATCTTTACGAATCCTCCCCAAGAGGCCTCCGGTTCCTCACAAACCGCACGAAACGCGATACCGAAGACATAACTCTACGCCGGTATCATATGAGCGAGATGGAGAACATTACCCTTTCCTTCCTCTAGTGGGCCACCTGCTACAACCGCACTAGACTGAAATGGAAATAGGAATACATTAATTCACTGCTTGACAACAACTGGATAGCATAACTCACTTTACGGCGGTGTCATGTCAGCAAGAGTCAGCAAGATACGTCCATCGTGCCAGCCCAGTTCGGTTGAAATGCATCATGGCCCCATACACTTCTTAAACTTATTTTCACGAGTAATTGAAGCTGTATGTCCTGCCAGGTGGCTCGGTCTTTAGATCGGTTGGAGTCGGTGTCAAACTTCGCGGAGTTCGTGCGTGCCTTCACGGAGTTCGGAGGTGGCATGGTCGAGCTGGCGCGGCTGACGGCGGAGCGGAGGGCAGACCTGCGGGACGAGAGGAGGCGGGCGCAGGTGGCGGCCGCTAGGAACGTTCTGGAACGATCCACGCTCATGCTCCTTACTTCTTCAAAGGTATATACAGTCCGTAGACATATATAATAT
>JAFELO010001616.1:37117-79066 GCA_017140195.1 Eumaeus atala
AATATTTTTATTATAGAAATACATATATAAACATCTATGATCTACAATTCGAATCCACAACCTCCGGCGTGACACGCGGTCATACCGCCACGTTACCACGCGAGCCAGCCGGTCGTCAAACTATACAATACACAACAATAAACAAAAATATTTTATTTATTTCTTAACGGTCTGCCACAAGAAGCCTATCCGCCTAGCTATCATCTTGACATTAATACGTTAGTCACCCAGAATATAGAACTTCGTTTTACAAAGGACATGAATACTAATCACTTAGTATTCAATGATATAGATGACCCTAACATTCCAATGGTGACACCGTGGATAGTAAACAAAGGACTATCCGAGAGTAATTGTGGTTATCACAAAGAACGCGTTAAGAGGACACCAGCAACGTTATGTATACGAAGAAGACATCCACGATGATAGGTTTTTCTTCCTATTATACTGTACAATGTGGTAAAATATAAAAGACCATGTAGCGCTTCACGCAATAATTCATACTTTAGTCTGTTACTAGTTGATACGTTAGCTAAGTTAACATTATAAATTTTACAAAATTTATTATAATAAAATTTAAGTTATGAAATTCAATAAACACATCTGTTAAGATTCAAACTTCGTATCAATTATTTTGACTCCTTTACAAAAATTCTATTCCATTTTTAAAAAAAACTGTGCGAATGGAGGTATTAGGCTGATTTTAGTTTCACGCCGACGGCAAGCGCACCGTCAGCGCTGATGGCCGAGATATATGAACTTTTAGTAAGCGTTTTTTGGTTATCAGCGCGCACGTGCGTGCTGATAGCTACGCGTCACCACGTTAACTTTACGTCTACGCGTTAACTTTAAAATACACAGTATACATATATGACATATACTATATGACAGGAGGCCAACGCATCGGCATAGTAACTATGTGTGTGTTCATAGTCGTAAAAAATCCCCCCCCCCCCCTATTATATATATATAAAGATATCTTCAACAATAATTTTTAAAGGGAGGTAAAAATACAGTCCTGTATATCTTTGGGGTACGCAAAAGCCTCCGACCGTATTACAAATTGAACATTGTAAAGTACAAAGACGTTGGTCGCCCATCGGCCGGATTCACAATCTCCATATATTACCATTACATGTTTCATGTGATTAGCGGCGATTAGCCAGCTAAGTGTTAAGTGACCTAGGTTCTAATTGATGCGAGCTCGTACCATACACTAAGTGTTAAGTGACCTAGGTTCTAATTGATGCGAGCTCGTACCATACACTAAGTGTTAAGTGACCTAGGTTCTAATTGATGCGAGCTCGTACCATACATTAAGTGTTAAGTGACCTAGGTTCTAATTGATGCGAGCTCGTACCATACACTAAGTGTTAAGTGACCTAGGTTCTAACTGATGCGAGCTCGTACCATACACTAAGTGTTAAGTGACCTAGGTTCTAACTGATGCGAGCTCGTACCATACACTAAGGCTGCCAACTCTCGGACACATTGCACAACGCTGACCAGTAGTCACGATCCACAGGTCAGGGAACAACTTTTAACGAGTACTAAAGTGAATATATCACATCACTTTCGTGCTGTGCTAAGTACTATAAGGAGTTGTGTTACAGGTACGAGGCTTTATTATAGAAATAGCTAAATAAACATAGGCTACAAATGACCTATAAATGAAAGATGAATGATTACCATAAACTGGGCGGGATTCGAACCCACGAACTCTGGCATAACGTGCGCGACATACCACCGCTTCAGTGAAATTATTCAAATAATGCATCGTTTATGTATACTTGAACAGACAGTGTCATGCTGCATAGGAGGAGTTACTGCCATGCATAGTGCATGACACTACATCTTCCTGTGCAACGGAATTGGGCTGGCACGACCGGGGAGATACCTCTCGCTCACATAATACCGCCGTAAAGTGACATCTTCAGTGTCGCGTTTCGTGCGGTTTATGAGTAGCCGGTGGCCCATTGGGGGGCGGGGGAAGAAGGAGGGCAACGCATCGACACAGTAATTGTGGGGATGTTCATGGGCGTCGGTAATACACGTGGATAAAATACAACGCAATATAACCCGAAATATTTTGACCTTTTTTATTTCTTGTTTTAATAAAAAATCACATGAACGCAAAACCGTAAATAAATACATTTAGGTCTGATTGGTCCCAAACTAAGCTAAGCGCGTCTTACGGTGGCCTCGCCGCATCAATTATGTAGGTGCTGTGGACGTGAGGTCCGAGGCCTCGGCTCCCAACAACTCACATATATTTTTTATCAAACAAATGCAATATACCCTTTTAAATGTGACCAGAGAACAAAAATAGCGAAACAAAAATAACCCACGCAAATGCTCGGTTTGTAATATAAATAGGACTTTATATCTATATGTATTACATATATTATAATAAAACTACTTGAACGGACTTTAATCGCGGTTTTTTTTAATGTTAATCCCGACACATCAGAAGATTTACTGCTACTGTGGTTACGGGTGGACTGAGATGACAGCTGTCCTGATGTTATAAGTTATTAAACGTACCCGAAGATTTTGATAGGTATTTAATTGTGAGAACAACAACATATCAACAAAGTTATATCCTGGAAGACCCTATTTACCACGCTTCTTTCCAAATCTGACATTGGCAGAATCATCGCGATCTGAAGCGCTGGAGACATTTAATGAATAAGTTAAGGATGATGCATTACAAAACATTGTGTATTTAGAATAAGGTATCATACTAATACTATAAACGCTTAAGTTTGTAAGTATGGATAGAGCGTAGACGCGTAGAGCGTCACGGGATACGCGTAATCGCTTTGTTCGTCACCGTAGCGCGTAGCACTATTACTGCGTATTGGATTAAGAAAGATCATAGAACTTGCATCATCGTCGTTTCGTCACGTTACGTGAAAAACTTCTTTAGGTGCATTGAGGACTCTTTGGGTGAACAAAAGTCATGAAACTAGCGTCAAGCGATAAGGGGGCAATGTCATGTCGATGTGTCAATTAGATGCGCACATACATGTGAGCGAAAATTACCGCCTGATTCGGTTGCAATGTAGCTTCATCTATTTATTACGACATCTCAACTACTACTCTAAAAGAAAACAGTTCTCCATCCAGATATCGTTGTCAACGTACGGACTATAACTTAGCTTACAAACTAGATGCATCTGAAGCACCGCCAGCACTTCGGAAGTGAATTTGGGTCAATGTCCCAGGTCGTTCCTACGAAGCCTATCATTTTCTCAACGGATACTAACATTTGTTCTAACACATTAAACTGTGAAACTGGGTTGCCTCATTTCGAACTTATTATAGCCCAATTATAACAGAGATAAAAATACTTGGGTTGACACGAAAAATACAGAAAGAGCCGAGAAAAGATTGCCACAATTTCTATTCTAAAGCACAACTCAATGTTTGCTACCTACTTTATATAAAACTTATAGCATAACTAGCATGTTATATAATGTAAACGCCGGTTACTTTTTATACTTTTAATATATTAATAGTCGTCCTGACCGAATTTATTGGCACATTTCGTGAGATATACAAACCGCGATAAAATCCGTAAAACTAGATTTATTGTAATATGATACGCAATGATAAATTTTAACAATTTTAACAATATTGAAACCCACAAAAGTTTACCGATGTGTTAAAAGCGCTTGTTGTGTTTGACTGCATCAAAATTCGAAAACCACAAGTGCGTAGCGTTATTAATATATTATTAATGATTGAATTAACTTGTTCACGGCAATGTGTAGCTTTACACAGGGGTTGCGATGAAAAACGGATCACTTGGTACATTGTGATTAAAGCAAAATGTAACATAACTTTGATGGATTAGCGGCGTGTTTAGACAAAATATGTTGGGTTTGAATTTAACAAAATATGCAACATATGTCACCGTAGACTTAGTAATCTCTCGAACTATGAATTATGTAGATCTACTTCTTTGTTAGATAATGTGAAAAATCTAGATTTGTTTACACTTTAGTGTAAAAAAATCTAGATTCTTCACATTTTTAAGTAGTTTTTAGGCAAATTTCAGATTTATTTCTATATTTAAACTTATTTCTTACCAGTTTTATGATTGCAGGCCAACCGCAAGTACCCTATAGGTTTTAATACATATTTAAATACAATCTGCTTTGTACAAATAACATAAAATCATGTTGCGTAAGGTTAACTTTGCAAAAATGTATTGTTCATCAATAATCACAAATACTTTAGAATGACAGTTCAGATGAGTTCGTGTATCTTGTATTTTTATAAATCAATGCTATACACATTCGTTGTTGATATCGGAGTATTCGTATAGGCCTGCTCCAATTACCTTTGGATCACATCCAAGTAGGACGTTCGACATATAAGCACTTAATGGACCTAAACAACTGACAATGTACATTTTGTTTATAGACCTGCATGCGCCACCCGGGGAGTGCGTCGGCGAGGGAGAACCGCGACACGGTGTTCTGTCAGATGCGCAGAGCCATGGACCTCATACATTATGTGGTGCGAGACGGATTACCAGGGCATGAAGAGCATTCGCAAGAGGTTCGATATTTTATTATATTTTTCATAGTTAATATAATAAAATAATAAAAGTTGCTTGTAGCTACAAGCAACTTTTATTATTTTATTATAGCTTGTAGCTACAAGCGACTTTTTCATTTACTAACAGCGTTGAACTTATCCTCATACTATGACTAACGTCAGTTAGACACAATATCAACGAAGTTGCATATGGGAGGGTAAGAGGAACGGAGGATAACGCATTTACATAACAATTATGCGAATGTGGCGTATGGGCGTCGGAATTTGGAAATTATGAAAATGCTCAAACCACTACTCCTTTGTCCCCCTCAGAAAGTAGTATCACGAAAATATTATCTATATTCTATAGATGTCACACTGTGACGTCATAATGTCTTTTTCTTAGCGTATCGATGACCACTGTTACTAAATGGTGTTGGTCCAGAATGTAGCATGTCGTGTCAATATGACATTTGTAAGTTTTCCCGAACCATGCCTTTTTGTTTTGTGAGACATTTACTCACTCCGACCGGTCCTGCAATCGGCCGCTGGTTTGGATAAATCGGTAACAGAACCCGCGTCAGTATGTAATCGTCAGTAAGAGATAGTGCCATGCTATAGCACAGCCCCAGTGAGAAGGTACCACTCGCAAAGACACACCACACAAGAAGACAGCAAAGTGATTCGTATGGTTGAAGAAGAAAATATGGAGGACACGCCTGTATACACTTATGTGGATGTCTGTGGTTTTTGGCCGTCATCAAAATGCTCTGACTGTAAAGTTACGGGTAAGCTGTCTCGTTTCGCGTGTGAGTATCCGGTGGTCCAATGGAGGGATGGGGTAAAGGCGGTGTCTGTGGTCATCATATGGTACTGATCTCTTATTTGTCCTACTAAACTATAAAATACAGTATTTCAAATATCATTTATTAGTTTAATTAAGTAATACAGTATTTCAAATATCATTTATTAGTTTGTAAAAAATCACCGTATGACATTACCGCTAGCCACTTTCAAAAACAGGGCCGCTTTGTCTTGTGGCGGGCTAACGGTTAGCTGCATTGTCATTGCGAGACGCTCTTCACTATAGCGGCTGACGTTTAACCTCGTGAAATCTCTTATTTTGGGCAGTGATAGTGATCGATACAAGTATGAAATTACGTCACGTATTTTGAGTGCAAACAAAAAACTATAACCTAACTACCTATCTGGGCATAGTTTGTTTATTTCTCTGTATCTGCAATCGACGCCATCGTTGTTGTCTTATCAAGCAACGCTGCGAGTGTTAAGGCTACGAACTAGAATGTGTCAAAAAGGTGGATAATGATAGCCTAGCCTTATTGAATATCGTATAGCTTCGTGCCCTTTCTGGCGCATTTTTCACTCAGCCGTATTAAATGTGACTAATCGTTGGCCCGCCACAAAATAAAACGGCCCCTTTATTTGAAAATGGCCAGCCGTAATTAAATATATACATAATACATATAATACAGCGATTCAGACAATCCGACTGCGACAAACATATTACAAGGAGTAAAGATTATGTTCAGTAATTCGGCAGTCAATAGAGCATGTCTCTAAAAATAAACGTATTCTTAATTTAATTATTTTTTATAAGTTGTGAAACCCGTGTAAGAATGTTCATATAATGTTTTATATTCAAACTACGAAATGGCCGTTTACTGTCTCGTGAGGAAGTACTGTGCTGCCACAAATTGCCGCTGTAATACATTAGCGGTAGGATTTATGTTTGATTTAATTATAAAATCCGTGGAAGAAACATTTTAAAACTAGACTTTTTGTACTATGTTTTTGGTCCGCCTGACGCATGTCTACATTATGCTACAGGGTAGGGAAAAAGCGTAGCATTGCTACGTCGGCGTAGCAAATGATATACATAGCGCTTTTTGCTACGAGGTATAGTTACACTGAGAAGGCCTTGTAGTATGTATTTGTCGCGTGTATTTGAATTAAAATTTTATTTGTATCATTTTTCCATAAAACTACACCAAAATTTAAATTGGTAGTAAATCATCAAATGAGCTCATGAGGTAATGGGTTCGAGTCCCGGGTCGGACCAAAGTGTCATTGATGTTATTTAATTTCTAATAATAGCCTGAAATCACGAAGTTCGAGGTGTTACACACCTGTGTCTCGGAGAGCACTTTAAGCCACTCCTGCGCATGATTCCTCTCCGGTCGTGTCTGATTGCCGTCCCATCGAAATAGGAGATTTAGGGAACAAGGAGTGCACAGTTGGCTAGGCTCTATAGAGATGGCCGCCGTGGCCGATATACAGCTAGGACGACATTATCAACCGTTGAACACACTGCACTGGTTAAATTTCAATCATAATCATCATCCTTGTATATTCTCATCATATTTAAAAAAAAACCGATGTAAGTTGTTGAGATGCAACACACGTGTATATCTCTGTAAGCTATCCTACAAATGTCTCTAGGACTAGGCACATCAAATACAAAATAATAAACATCATATGATTCGGCAGGCTTTAAGTCTTAACCTTGTTGAAAGTTATTGAAATTATAATTAATTAATTTATTAATAATCATATATATATATATATATATATATATATATATATATATATATCAAATACATTAGGAGAGATGTGAGAATATTTTTAACGATGCGCGCGCACACCATCACGAAAACCGACACCCTGAAGTTAGCTATAGCTAAGAGAAAAAGTAAAACATGTTGACCACAGTCAACATTTTGACATAGTCATCATTCTAATTTTCCCTTGTTACGCCGAAGAAGTATAACTTCTAACTCATGTACGTAAGTACTCACTTTCTTTTTTCTTTTTAGTGTTGTTCGAGGTCTTTTCATTGATTATGCCACCGTACCATAATTTGTAACCCTATCTTACTAAACAAATCTGTGTATAAAATTGTTTCCATGCTATGATTGTAATAAAAAAAATTCAAATGTATAAAGTTAATAAACTCCAAGTCGCGTTAATTAAATCGGAAACATAATGGGAGTTAAACATGACTCTAAAACTACGAGTTTCCCCCTCAACCTAATTCAGGGCATTAAGCTGTCGATTTCAGTCACCGTCTCGATACTCGCTATATAATGGCAATCGTTAACGAGAAATCCTTAAGGTAAAACCTTTTGAAGGTAAGGAATAAAACGCAGCTTTCTATTTGAATACACCTAATTAATAATGCATTTAGATATTATATACAATATTTTCTTTCACGTAATAGTAGTGTAAAAAAGTTGAAGATCATATTCTACAGTTTAGAATAAGGTTACGGACGATTAGGTTCAACTTTTTTTTATAGAAAATCGTAAATATGTGATTATATATCTCAGGTAACGGTCCTCAGTATTGTATATCTTATCTATTACGTTCGTTACCAACAACCATTATAAGTATAAAGTTTTAGTTGTAGTCACTTAGTTCAACTGAAGACGTAAATGGTTAATCATTTAATATAATAGTATTTTTTATTTCAAAAATCTAGTATCAAAGATTATTAATTAATTAATTATCTTAACATCATCCTGGTTAACTTAATCACATTACTACTTCACAGTCGAATTAGTAATTGTTTTAATAACTGTATCACGATTAAAATAATAATTTATACAATATAATATATTGAAACAATATTTATATGCTTTACATTTTTTTGTAGTCTGCATGATATTCTACTATAAAGTGCATAGTAAAATAGTATTAGACTACTAACATTGACTAGAAAATGTAAAATATTAGTAGTTTATATCAATTGCAAAGTTAATAAATAAGACAGGTGGCAACTGGCAGCTGCAATGAATGTATCAGCTTTAATGAGCTTACGAAGTACAGATTAAAAAGAATCTTAAAGATTGTATATAAACAAAAAACTTATGAAGCTATGGTGTCGCGTCTAATGCATTCTGTGTGGAGCCGGTGGCCTATTGGAAGGAAGGAGGAAGGACGAGTCAATGCATCTCCATGAACATAAAGCGGTTGTCTATGGGCGTGACTAGTCGTCTCTATAAAAAGGACCTATTATTCCTTATTTCACCAAATATTTTTAACAGAGAGGAACAAGTATTTACTCTCCGTACAATGCGTTTATACAGCGACCCAATATTTGTCACAATACCCGCAGTTAAACGACCACCACGCTGTAGAACATGTGAACAGTCTGTCACGTGTATTCGAGTTAAAATTTTATTCGTATCATAGTTTCATAGAACTACAAACTCGTTATTTATATTATGAGGTATCATAAGATAGCTTTTGTGACAAGACCCTCAACTTTCACGGAGCCGGAGCTAGCGGAAACTTCCACACGAACACCAACAGTTTATGCAAAAGAACAAGTCGTTTTGCAGTTCGTACTTTTAAAATTATCAAGAATTTAATAGTTTAATGTATATAACAAGTTTTCAATATTACTAAATTATCAACTATGATGTGGTACTAAAACGTATTTTTGCAATTCCTAATTCTTGTCAATATTACTATTAAGTGTTATGTACTACTATTACCATACAAATCTTTTATTTTCTGTACCTATTTATTATTTATATCTTCCCCGTTTTTTTCTTTTTTTTGAATTTAAAACATAAACACAATTTTATTTTTTTGTAGTTGCAACCTTTCTCGGATAGTCACCAGCAGGTATAAGTTTCAAATGTAGGTAGATGAGTGCATTTTCTCTTCTTTAAACACGTCTCAGGCGACTAGAATAATTATAATAAGTATAAAACATATGAGTGCTAGTCAAAATATATAAAACAGTAATAAATAAATTAATAATTGTATTATAGTACGTTTATGTAAATCGTTGTTGCGTTATCGCGTACGGTTTACGGAAAATGTAGAAAAGAAATATTATATTACTAATCATAGGTTTAGTATCAAGTATATTCAACAAACAAAATTAGTATTGCTTGAATGAAGATTATTATTATTATTATAGTCTAATGTTCTCACAAGAGGTTATAACAGAACTAAGACTATGTCTGCACTTTCAGTTCTGGGCGAACACATGTAGTTAATTAATGGTTCCCTGGTACTAAGCATACATCAAGGGATACTAAATGCTTGTAACAAATTGATAAATATGATAAACACAGGAGCAGATCTAAAATAATTGCATTTTCATAATTGGATTCCTCGTGTCTTGACTGTATCACGGCGCACCTAATATCATTTGCTCTTGAACATATAGTGAATATAGACTTAAATGGAAAACAGCGTAATTTTCACCACAATTATATCTAAAATATATTAAAATTACGCTAGTACGAGTATAATGACTATTATCTATCGAGAGCAATGAATTACTTTTTTCCGTTCGAGGTATTTATTTTCTTATCTTTATTAAGCAAGATTTTATTACAATAAAACTACTTGGACCACCACCCGTGACCATGGTTGCATAGAGCTTCTGAAACGTTGTACTACATAAATAATTTAATAAACCGAGATAAAATCCGTAAAAGTAGTTTTATTGTAATGACTAACGTTCGCGTAAACTTAAGACATCAATAAGGAAGATTTTAATTCCGAAGCTTAAATTCATTTATAACTAAAAATTCACCTTTGTTTTTCTATATACAAAAAGATTCTCTATTCGCCTGAGACATAAAGCTACTTGTATCTCTTCCCACTTTTATGTATGAGCTTAGTAGAAAGGAACATTTTAAATGCTTATAGAAACATGTCATACATATAAAACTTTAATTTTTGTCAACTAGATTCACAGTAAAGGAAGGAGTAAGAAAATTGAAAGCACATTACGTGTTAAATTTGTAGGTATTTGTACGTTTACACAAACTCTGCTGGAACACACGCTATCCTCGGGTAAAGAGCTTTGCTTCAGTTTAGTTAAAATAAAACTTTAAAGCCAAGTACACATCTTATTGTATAGAGACCCAGTAGAATAAGCAATTGAAGCTTTTAGGAGGCTAGAGTACTGCGCACTTGACTTATACTTAGCTTTTGGAATAAATCAAGTTTTTTATTGTATCGTCCAATTTATCTCGTTGTATTAATCGTTAATGTAGTGTACTGTAATTCTCACTTTATCTGTTCGCGTAAATTCTAACTATTGTGAATTTCATTAGGCGGCGCAATGGGAGTCGGGCACCGCCTTGGGGGCTCTGCGGGGGCTCTCCACGCAAGTGAGGGCGGCGCGGGCGCGTGGTGGGGCCGACAGCTCGAGAAGAAGAGCGTTGGCATCTACACTGCGAGCCCTGGTCGAGAGGACGCACGACTTCACTGACTCCGCGTACACCTCACACGAGCACAGGCAGAGAATACTGGCACTGGCAGAGCGGATAGCGTACGAGCTAGAAAGGCTTGTCGCTGTTGCAGTAACTTTAGTGAGATTTACTCGATTTTTATGTTACACTAACAATCGTTTACTTTATAGTTCTTATTACAAATTTCGTGTGACAAAAAATCAACTTTTATATCCTTGATATAGTTCCTCGACTAGATTTAAATAAATGAAGGTTTATCGGAAGAAATCTTCACTTATGTTAAAACAAATTATTTTCTAAAAAAAACATACTAACAATACACGCAATATATATTACTTAAAATATAATATCTATCATATAATCTCTAAAATTAGAGAGACGTATAGACTTTGAAAAAAGGAACTTGCGGCCATGTGCGCGGATGCACGGTGAGCGAAACGACAGAACAAATTGTAAGCGGCTTCCTCGAATAATTTTCTTAAAATTATTATGTATATTTTCGTAGTGTATTAATATTTTATGTATAATGGTTTAATAAATTATGCGTCATTCTAACAAAAATAACAATAAATCCATTTTACTCTCCGACAACAATTTTAGGAAGAGCAGGGTGGTAGTGGTGCTGCCTTAGAGAGCGCTTGCGCAGGAGCCACAAGCGCTGCCACGGAGCTGGAAAAGGCACTCGTAGTAGCTGCAAGAGACCAAGCAAGAGATCTGGCACCACTGGCCGAGGAAGCAAGAAAGCTAGCCTCGGACCTAGCGCACATAGGTAACCAACGACAGAAAATAGGTACAGTTGTAATTACGTTACGCGCGAACACTTGAGTGTAATAATGTGTAACTTAACGGCGATATAACAATCGGACGTAACATATCTGCAAAGTAACAATTCTTTTCACACGAGGGTGTTCGCTTATTAACTTACTAATAATAATATTTATGTAACGCACATTGCATTGAAATTATACTTTTCAGCAAGTTCCTGCGGCGAGAGAGAATCAGAGAGACTGCATAGTATCGCCAGCCGACTTCACGAACAATTAGATCATATAATAGAGGCAGGTTATTCTCTTATTATATCTTACAACAATAAATGTATGGATATTAAAATAATACATTCTACAGGTTTGCAAGTTGCTCAGGCATATAGCGATGTCGGAAACCCTTCAAGTGAGTGCGAAATTCGCTGAAATTAATTTAAGGATATATGGGCCCCAAGTAGTAACAGCGGCGAGAACGTTAGCCGCACACCCAAACAGTGCGGCGGCGCGAGAAAACCTTGATGTATTTGTGGACATGTGGGCTTGGCTTCTATCTGATTCAGCACGACTAGCGAAGGAACTGTTAGACCTGACGGAAGAGAGGCCTGATAAACAACAGTACAGTAGTCTACCGAGGCCAGGGGTAAGTAACACTTTCATAATTTGCTTAATTAATAACCAGCATATAATTATAAAACAATTTGTGTAGAAACATGGAACGACGAGTAAACCTTTAAAAGCAGTGAAGTTAGATTCGGATGAACAGGCGAAAATAGCAAAGTCTGGTCTAGAGATGAAAATGATGTCGTCGGAGATGGATGCGGAAACTGAGAAGTGGCAAGGCGCCGATGAGAACAACGATATTGTGAAGAGGTATGTGGATTTAATGAATATGTTCATCATTTTGATTTATTTTGATATATCCTTAATTTTAGGGCAAAAAATATGTCTTCCATGGCCTTCGCTATGTATCAGTTTACAAAAGGTGAAGGCCGTCTAAACACAACTCAAGACCTCTTCACACAAGCGGAATACTTTGCAGAAGAAGCTAATAGGCTATATAAAATAGTTCGGCAATTTTCTTATCAGGTAATAACGATAACACTTCAGAGCATAAACCATAAAATTTCATCGCGCGCAATCAATATGCAAGCACCGTTTACTTTTAAGGTGCCTGCGGGAACGGTAAAAAAAGAACTATTGGAGCACTTAGATAAAGTTCCTACATACGTCCAACAGCTGCAATTTACTGTTAAGGAACCAACAGTAGGGAGAGCAGCTACTTTTAGTAAAGTAGATAATGTTATACAAGAAACGAAGCACCTCATGAACGTGATCAGCAAAGTGGTGACTACATGCTTCGACTGCGCGAATAAGGTGATACAGACGAATATTTCATTTATTAGTGCTATTTAATTAAGTTTTTTTTACAAACATCACATGGCACTTTTTCAAAGTATAGACAAATTTAGGCAAAATAAAAATTTTAGTGCATTGGAACGTAATGTTCCTTAGGTACCTTTGCCGTGGGCGTCGAGTGTGGGAGTGATTAAAAGACACCAGAGTGTTGCACCTGTTAAGTACTTTGAAGATTATATAATCGTTCGTGACTGTTAGACTTGCGGGGATACTAAAATGTGTTACAGCCCTGAGATTTATTCTTGTCATATTTACTCCCTGCAAATATTTTTATTAATCACAAATGTCAACGGTGAAAATATACAAGAATAAATCTGACTAGCATTTAGTTTAGATTCGTATAGTAATAGTATTTTGATTATTTATACCCTTTGTTATTACTTTTGTTGTGTATTTTATTGATTTTTCTCTTTATTTTTTCTGTATCGCTATGCTGTGGGTGTTGAATGCCCAGGGTCTTATACCGATGGACAAAGCGATAAACAAAACTTCGGAAAATTTTAATGGCGTTTCGGTCTGTCTTGCACTATCAAAAACACCAATATTCATGTAACTCTGTGTGTACCTGTGTATGTAGTTACACTTAAGCATGCATTGTGTAATACTTCTTGAGAATTTTATAGCTAATCAGACTTTTATATTAGAAATCTGTGTAATATTTGGTCTCAGTATAAAGTAAGCTAGAAAGCTAGAAATATATTTTTTGGACTCCCTTACAGTTTTAATAACATGGCTTACGTTACACATTATATTTTCCCTCGAACCTCGAAGGGGTTTAAAATGGCGAGCAAGTTATTTTATTATTATTTCTGGTCCCTTTTATGTTTTATTTTATTTTAATAATTTCAGTATTCCCTCTGTATGCCCGAAAGAGTTGCTATGCATTGGAAGCCAAATTTACGAAAAGCATCCACATTTAAGAGTGAAAATAGTGTATTGAATGGATGACGTAGGTATTTGTGTGAAGTTCAACTGTTGGCTTGGGGCTTTCACAACATTTGTTATTTCTGAAATAACGTAATATGGGCAGACTAATCGTATTCATAGTGTAGAAAGTTTGATGGTGTATATGATAGCGACTAATATATAATATGAATGTTGTTTATGTGATATTGCAGTTAACAATTTACTTAGTTTAGAATATGTGTGATTGAAATGTTTCATTAAAGTTTATAGTTTGTAAACTTTAAGCCAAGCGCTATATGGAGTTTTTGCTAGTTAACATAAAAGCGCATCAAAACTTTGCTACCATTGAATTGGTAATATATTTGATGGATCTATTTGTTGTTAATTTTTATTTGATACAAAAAATTCTTTACCATTACTAATTAAAGTTATCGACGTGCATGGTGTTTGTGTCATTTCAATGGGTGCCGTAGCGGTGTCGTAGGCATCGGTCAAGGATTCGTTAATAAAACGCATACTATGAATAACAAAATTATTTAATAGTTTACGTAATTTTCAAAAGTGTTCCACAATTATTATACAATCATGATTTTTTTTTCTCAAAATTAAGGAGACATTACAAGATAGTTGTATAATTTAACTAAAAATTTATCAAAGGAGAGGCAGAGTCAGAGAAGGAGAATGAGTGGCCGAGCAACAACTTTGTTACTCTATGTCTTGTCGTCTCTATCTCTCTTCTCTCTGATAAAGTGGGCCTTAGCTTAACACTCTTATTCTGTAATTATCTCACATCGATGCGTTTTGTTAACGAGTAGACTGTTAATTCGAAACTTCTTTTAACTAATATGGACATTATTATGCAGTACAAATTGGACTTCACGGGCCTATCTGCGGCGGCGGGAAGGGGGACGTCGAGAGACGAGGAGGCAGGCGGAGGGGGAGGGGGCGATGCGAAACCAGGGGGGAGTTCGTCCGACACGACCATGTGACAGTACGGCATGGGCCGGCGCGGCAAGGGCGACGCGCGCCGGACCAGGGTCAGCTTCCTCCTGTTTTAAGCGTTCACGTCTTGAAACTACGTCGCCAACGTCGTTCGGACAAGCAACGGAGAGGTGCATGATGATCTATATCAAAAGATGTCAATGTTTTCATAATGCTCGGCTCGCGTTAGAAATGCAGTGACATCATTACTGTCAGTCCCCTCGCATGCAAGCAAAGCGTTACTAATGTTTAATAACAATTCGATAGGTGTTAGGAACTATTGATAATATGCGGGTGGAGTGACAAAGATGACGTTACTGTATTGTAAACATTAACAGGCTGCCCACAGATTCAGTATATCCTAACAAGAATAATGATAACAGTCTAAATATTTTACACTTAAGTTTGCTGAGTAGCGTTTCATAAAAATCTTATGTAAATATAATCATATACAAGGTTGTCTATCGATGAAGCTTTTGAAAGTCCTTTGTGATTATAACATTTATTTTTTAATTTATCTAGGCTACAGCTTTAAAGCGCTAACATACGTTATGCACCTCCTTGTTTGCTTGTCTTGGATTCAAAACACACTATTATATGTGACTCTAACATAGGGACTGACATTCTTATGATTAATTAAATATAACCAACTCTTATATTACATGCCCGAGCGTGATAAGGTCACAATTGCGTGTGTGTAAAAAATGCAATTCCTGCCCTACATCAGTGCGCTAGCGGCGAGTCGCAGGGGAAGCGAGGGGGGTTCACATTTCACGTATGCATCGATATAACGTGTACGAATATCATTGTCTTCAGGTCCTGCACTAACCTGGATATCATTTCGTTTAATACTAATTCATGTCCGAATGACTAATGTGTTAAACGAAATGATCCTAGTGTTATATATAACAATAATTAACATATATAATAATGTGTTGTGAATTGTTAATCGACATAGCTGTTGATCTATTAAAATTTTTGCAATAAATAATAGATTACAGTTACTTATTTATTTATAAGATGAATAGTACGATATACAAATTAAGTTAAGCAGACCATGTGCGACACACTAAGTGAACTCCAATTTAACTTATAATATCGCATTATAGCAAACTCGACGCCTTTGGCTGTGTATAAGTATTCATAAGGGATAACATAGGCGAATAATGTTGATGATTAGATAGATTTTTCGAAGTTTCCTCACTTTATTAGCCGAATAAAGGGCTCAGGACAAACATGTCGGACTCACATTAAGAACATGCCTCATTATAAAACTTGTGATCATTATTATAATAAGAGTGAAATCGTACAATAAATACAAATCTTGTTACACTAAATTTATAATATTACACTTTGTTACATAAAATACGTAAGATAATACAGAGAGGAGCCTATTTTTTTAAGTTTCCCCTTCTAGTAATAGTATAGCTGGTAATACGTGAAATATACTCTAAGTGTCCTAAGTTATTATTTTCCGAAGCATAATTACTTCCGCTGTGAACTTTTGCACTGTTGCACTTTCTGTGGTCCTGTCGCACTTTTAATTTGTACTGCACGGAAGCTTCTTCTTATTATTTCAGCGTACATGTTTAAACTATCCTACGCCACATTAAACACATACCCACTATCAAACACCACAGTTTTACTCTGCATTCGATGTTACCGTATTGTTTGTCATTTCGATTCAAACGATTATGTAAATAAGCGATTTAGAATCAAATCGATTTACATAAGCCGAGCTATCGTTGCGCTGGATACATGTGCATGATTGTGAAAAGGAATCAAATTGGCGTGTGTTGCATGTGTGTTCGTGTTTATAGTAATGGATGTCGTACTTCATCTTCTCGACGGACAGATGTTTAGCATTAAAACATGGGAACTTGACTCTGGTGGCTGCTCAGGGAGCCCTCACATCGCCCTAGGGAAGACGGTGTTATATAGACCGCAGCAGGAAGACGAAAGCGAAACAGGTCATTGGCAACGCTGCACTTGCATGCTGTGTTGGGGCTGCTGCGAACTGCTATGCTCATACGCTCGGCATGCCGATTAGATGCAATTATTAGAGATACAGTTCGGCGATATGAAACATATCATCATTGTAGATAAATCGTTTATATAAGACAGTGAGCAATCGTTATTTAGTGTTTAAGTGTTTATCGTTAGGTTACAGCGTTACTATCGATCGTGCCTGCCTGTGTTGCATTGAATAAATAAGTACCCACGACATTCGACCTTACAATCGTACTCTGTTCGGAAAGAGTAGCGTTTAATCGAATCGAAGCGTTTAGAAATAATAGATAAATTCAGGAAAGTGGCTGTACATTTTTGAAATTCGTAATTTCTATTACGATATATGAAACAGATAAAACTTTATTCGTTGCACAAGGACTAAAGTTTTAAATATAATAGTTATAATTAGCGAACGCTACACCCACCTAATGTAATGGAATAAGACAATATTGACTGATTCAAAACTAGTGATAGTCATACAAACTGTGTTTAATATTTCTGCTTACATGATTATTTTTTGTGTGAACTTGTCTCTGGTTTGTTTTCGACAATATCGCCTATCTTTGGTCTATATAACACTTTTTTCTGTTTCACATCCCCCGCTCTTATTATAGTATCTCAACTGAAACTCTGTAGTAATGAAATGTGTACCACAATGTACATAATAATAACACTGATGAATTTGGAACACAATACCACTCTAGAATAAGATTGTTCGATTTATTAAGAAATACCTATTTAAGGCTTGTTATTATATTCGATTAATTTAAAGAGCTTGATAAAGCTTTATTATAAGAGTTGTGAATCGAACTTGTGGCCACGTAATATTATAGACTCAATCGTTAAATATAAAGGCTTCGAATTTTAATACTACGTACATAATTTTTTAAGGTGTTTCTTATAGGTAGGTAATTCAATTTTCGAATTTACTAAGTGTTTTTTGTTCAATGAATTTTAATCACTATTCAAACTTAGCTTCACTCTCATAACGTAATTTAATCGATTTTAATCTTCTAAATGGAAACATTGGTAGTCGCCTTAGCAGATTATTAGTAGGCATTTTATTTAGAGATCACAATAATATATAGAATAATAACAATATTTATTTATACAGTCAAGACACTTATATTTATATAAAAAGTCTGTTTTAATCCATTCCCTGTCCAAATATTATCTTAATTAACAAAATGATTATGTTAAAGATATTCGGGACAGGGAAGCTTTATGCATACATGTTAATAAATTTAATAAATAACAATCAAATGAGTAGTGACTTTTACATTAAAGGTACATTTTTAACTGGTCTTGTAAAGCGGACAGACGACAGTGCACTTTAAGGTTCTTGTGGTAATAGTTCGCATACCACGAACGCTGTTCCTGTTGTATTTTATGGCAATAATAGATATCATGGTGATTTCGTATACTCACAAATAAATATTTATAACAATAATTACTATTTTATGTTAAAATAATAGGTACCTAAGCATTCTAATTAAATTAAAGGACCGAAGTACCAAATAATGAAATATGGTACATAATCGGAAAGGGAATAAATTATTACTTTTCACTAAGAATTCTTTTGTGACATGCCTCTGATCCTTAAAACAAATGTACCCATAGACTCTTTGACTATGAACGATAATATCTTCCCTCCGTATCTTATACGGCAAAACTTAAAATCATTCCTCAAGGTTTTTGCGGAAAACAAGTCCCATTTTAATTACTGATCATTATTGTATGATAAATTTGAGGAACACCATAAATTACAAATGTAAGTTGGTGTATTGCCACTAATATAGTGTATGTCACTCTGTAATGCCAACCTGCTCCATGAATTATTAATCTACCAACACAAATTTAGCAAATTTAGGTTTTCCTTTTGACCGAACTAAGACTATAATTATAGTAGGTAATTATTTAATTAATAAAATATTATATTCAAAAAAATATTTTGATTCGTTGAATTTTTGAATGTGAATAGGTAGATTATTTGGCATTTAAGCCATGAATAACAAACTTTTGGACAGCTACCTAAATATTTGATGATACTACAATTTTCCGTTATTTACTCCATCGCATTATTCAGGGCTCTCAAAAATTAGATATATTGATACTGTTCTCTTCTATATCCTATTTAATGACTCTGCTTATTCTATCTAATTATTATGTATCTTAAATATAATACTAGTAGTATATAAATATAATAAAATCAGCGATTAATTTATTGACAATATACAATAAAACACGCCTAGAAACCAAGTACCTTTGTAGTGACGGTTAGAATTGACTTCCATGACATAATAATATAGCGATAACGATGCCGAATAGCGTAATTTAAAAATACTATTAGAGTTACAGACTTGTGATATTACAGGATATTTCGCGAAGTTAGTTCAACGTCCGCAGTGATTACAAAATATATAAATGTAGTTTTAGTGGTACACAAAAAGAACACCAATAATAGTATTTAATTATAATGCATAGTGATTAATTATATACTTGTATATTACAGAATGTAGTTTGGGACAGGGTCCGAATTCGAGATCAGTAGAGGGCGAGACTTAGAATGTTATGTAACGAAAATGAATAAAATAAATGGAATATGTGTAACCTTTCATGAGTATTTAATTGTAATTTATTACCACATTCATACCATAGTTTATTTTTATAGGCCGGTCGGAACATTTTAAGTAAACAGCACATCTTTATCAATAATTGTTCAAACACAAAGGTGTAAAACCGTAAGCGCGAAGTTCTATTATTTCGTAATAATATTAAACGAATATTGTTAATGAAGGTATAAACCCCCAAAATTAATGTACATAATAAATATAACTTTTATTTAATTAAGTAAACTTTCCTAATTTACTCGCGTATGTCGTATAAAGTTTATGAGCGAAGGAAGTTGGTGTGTAGATATTGTCAAGAAAATGTTGTGATTGTTATGATATATTCAAAGTTGCATTCTCATTATAATAAATTAGATTTATATTTTCCATAGGGCTGCCAAAGATTTATAATTATAAATAGATGTAGCAATGTTATTTAGGTATTGAATATCATTGAGGTTGTAACTGTGAATCGGGTGAGTGAACTTAGTTTATGAACGAAGCTATTTGTGTAATGTGTTCGTTACAATCGAAGTTAAGGCACGGCAATGTTAAACGATGTTCGCGATGGACGTTTATGGCGTGTAATCGTATACATTACCAATTAAAAGGAATTTATATATTAAAACAAGACTTTTATTTAACACTCCTCGGGGTTCTCGGACATACGTACCTACTCATTGCTCATATCTCCAAATTCAAAGGCCGGTTTTCCGAATGCTTAGATCTCAGGTTTGCAAATATCTGCCAATGGCTGTATTTGCTACAGCCATTGGCAGATATTTGCTAAATCTGTTTGTTTACGAACAACTCGCAGCTGTTTGTTTACGAATTGCCCCTTACCCTATGAAATCTAGTTATATATTTTCAACCGAAAACGAAGAGATGAGCGAACAGACTTGTTCATATTGGTATATAGTATGTGCACTACGGAGCCGTAACATGGCCTCTTAATTTAGGACTGGTCCGCAAGTTTGCGGTAGCTCAACGGGCTATTGAACGTGCTATGTTGGGTGTTTCTCTGGCCGACAGAATTCGTAAGGAAATCATAAGGCAGAGAACTAATGTATCCGATATCACGTGACGAATGGGCTCGCTTAAGTGACAATCGGCTGGTCACACACTCAGAAGAACAGGTGGCAGATGGGCCAGTAAGGTTCTGGAGTGGAGGTCGCATTTAGGAAAACGCAAGTGTTTCGCGACCGTTCAGCAGGTGGAAAGACAATCTCCGTGCAGTAGCCGATCCGGGATGAATGAATGGTCGTCTTAGAGCTCATTGAAAGAGTCCTATGTCCGGGAGTGGACCGATAAGGGCTGATAATAATGATGATATACTGATATATATTCATGATATTTATATATTTATAAGGGCTGATGATGATGATCATATATATTTGTGCTTTTGGAGCCTTTCCGTGGCCACCGACGTCCACGATATTCAAATTTGATTTGTTTAATCTCGTTAGCCACTCATTTCACACACATATCATATGCACGCCATCTAGCGCCTGTTTCTGGCATTGTGTCAGTAATATGTAAAGTTGGCAAATGCACAAATAAGGATTATACCTAGGAACCTACGTTCCTACGTACGTACGTAGGTAAGATAGATCGTAAGCACTCTGACAATCCGTATCTACAGATAATAAAACCTTCACATAATTTTACTAAAGAAATATAATTTAAACATAACCAAACACAGTTTTATTTAATAAACAAAGATAATTAGACCTTACCAAACATATGGTGCCAATGGCATAGCTTTAAACCCAACAAATTGCTCTACTTCTGCAGTCTAAGGCGAGCATTCGAGAGGCTTCTGGTGACAGAGTTTATGCAGGGGTGTTGCCCTGCTTTCGCTTTCCCCTCGGCACGCCTGTTGCCCGTCAGCCGCCGTCTCCTAAAGTAGGTCTCCGGAAACTGATACAGCGTACGAAATAAGACAGTATAGTTGTCACATTGCGGCGGTATAATGTGAGCGAGTAGTACTATGTACTATACCGACTATAGTTAAAGAACAATCACTTTGATTCCGGTGTTCGGCAGCAGATGAGGTAATGCTGGTTGAGAGAGGTAGTGGCATGTTGAAATGCCGTCGAATTGAACCGCCAAGACCGGGGAGGAATTCACGTGATGATGATATTACTAATAACATTTACCTTTTAAAGTACAAAATCAATACAAGCCTAACATAAGTTTTATTTTTCTGTAATATGACCTCTGTTCTTATCTGTTTATTTTATTTATAATGAATTCTAGTTCTTTCTTTTGTTATTGTAGTTATTGACTTTTATTATTGTAGTAAACAACATGTAAAATAAAACGCATAGATATATATTACGTATTTATATTTATTTAAAGGTACAATATATTACATCGTTTCGACTCCAACGCTGTCCAGTGGCCGTACGTCCTTCATAATGACTATGCAAATAATCGTATGGTAATCGGGTGGTCACCCTACACAAAATACAAAATAAGCATACACTTGTACGTAACTCCTAAATATAAACGCGAAAGTCAATACTGCGGTGTAGGAAGTTAATACAGGCGATTAAATAATTATGCATTGTCATAGGTCACGCGTCGTACGACCTATATGTGACTAAAAAAATATTTACAAAAGACAAGGATAGAATATCTATGAGTACAGGATAGTACTCGCCAAATCTGTGACGTGTGAAAATAGCCGATATCTTGCGCAATTTAGAAAGTATAGAATCAACTGCGCAGCCATCGCCTAACTTCACACCGGTCGCACATCAGACGAGTAATGAATGTAGTAACGTAATAAAGATTTATAACATGATATAAGGAATCTATGGTACAGAATATGACGAACAATGAATATAAAAAAATCGTATGAGCAGTGCTTTATCCCTCCCTTATATTAAGAAACGCTAACGTCTAGCTAGAGCTAGATCCTAACTCACACAACTATGAGCATATTTTAATATCACTAAGCACAATATACCGAAGTATAGTAACGCCGTGCCTCCATACTTACTCGAATGCACCAAACAAGCTCAACTGCAATACTATTTATATGAAAAAGTCTAATTAAAATTTTTAAATCCCAAGTTGTCTTTTACTTGACACTACACACTCTAAAATCCATAGGTATTTAATATTAAACGTTTATCAAAGATGTTATTTTAATATAGCAACACTTCGAAATATAATCAATGTTGCAAATAAAAAAGAATAATAAGGGCTCAATTACCTGTTCAATATTATACATCTATGGAGAATTATATTATTAGTAGTTCTGTCAAAACTGTTCAGCTAGCATTAGTAAAAACTTAATCTAGCGTTATAGTTTACTAAATTAAATTTTACATTGAGCGGAAACTTTTTCATATTTTCGAGAAAAGACAATTTATTTTTCCAATCACAAGAACTACGAACTATTTTGGCAACTCAGTGGACGTATACGTCAAATCAATTAAGAAAATTGTGCTTTAGCTATTCCCAGCTATGTATGACCCGGAATCAGTAAAATCAACGTGTATCAAATATTTTTTGTAATACAAATTTAGGCCCGACCTATCCAAAATAAATGCTCTGTCATATAATTGTTGATAGTAAACACACTTCAAAATTTTAACTTAAATAAATAATGCTAAAGTTAAATAACGTAGTCTTTTATGTCGTTGTTCTTTTATAAGTACAATATGGTAATATGACCTACACGTATGTATACTAGATATAGTGCAACGAATACTTCTATATGGTTATTCCACTTGCAACGGCCTTAAATGACCAATCTGAAAATTTTCAAAATTGTATAATGATTGAATAATTTAAAGTTTCTTACAAATTCATTGTTACGGATAGAAGTAAAGTTTCATTCAAATACAAACACTTTTTACAAAATAAAAGAGTTTAGCTTCAATCATTTGTCAACATGTAGATAACCCAAAAGCTTTTTTATTAGTCCTTTAGGAATTTTCATCTGTCACGCAAAGTAATAAAATGTGTACCAAAAATTAGTCAAGTGATTTGTCACACAGAAGTCCACAGAGAATATTAAGAACAAATAATGGCACTATACAGTGAATATTAATTTTCAATCTCGGTAAATCTCAAAGTTTCTTCACAGTTTGTTCACAGATCGCTAGCGAGTTTCCCTGTCGATATGAGATGGTTTTGCCGTCCGATCATAGAGAGAACTACTGCAGCTCAGCGTCATCTATCGATAATGCTTACGGCTTCTTTATAATATTTCTATATCAAAATATTCGTAACATACCAGAATAACGGTCTTTAGATCTCGCTACCGACAGGCAAACGTAAGAACTTTCACTAGGCCCGCTTTAACGATATGTAAATTATTTACCTTACTGGTAATATAATTTGTTATTATGCTTCAATACAATAAATACAACTATATTCAAGGAACAGATTGATAGTGGAGAAGTCACAACAAATTTAGGGTGAAGTTGTATTTACATTAGTCATTCTAACTAACATGGGAGGCAATACGTATTTCATTAAGACCATCGTTATTACTACAGGTTACTTATTATATATGTAAATTAAAGGAAATGATACACCACGTTTTGGAATATAAATATATACAGCCCACTCCGGGAGCATGTTACTATAGTTAGTAAAGCCTCTGCATGCCGTTACAGACGTCGACTAATGTAAATGCGCCACATAGGCGACAGTAGACTGTCGCGGCCCGCGTGGGGCCGGGTGTTAGTCACGCAAGAGTTACGGTGGGTGAAGGGCCGCCAACACGCGGGTTTAAAACAAACCTTTCTTCTTCTTCTCTTTTTTCTCTTTCCCATCCATTGTTCTGTAAAAGGGAAACAAATATAAGTTACAATAATGTAAAAATATTCTAAAAGAAATCGGTATCTGTAATTTATTGTAACTGTAAATACAGGACTCTGCCAGACTATCTAAAAGGATTCTGACGTGCAAACTTTAAGCTATAACTTCTTATAATCGAGAATCGAAATTTAAAAACTCAATTTTTTGGTGGTAACAGATGGCTTTTGTTCAGTTAATGAAAAGAAAGCGGCTGGTGTTGAATTCCCTGGCCCGGGCGCACGTGTAGTCGTAGCTCGCGAAACTGACACTCACTCCTTGCTGTTGGCCTCGAGCGAGCGGCGGCGCAGCTCGTCAAGCGACATGCCGGTGTCGCGCTCCCAGGCCGCCTGCTCAGCGAGCAGCGCGCGGTGCCTCTCCTCGAGCTCCCGCGCTTGCGCCTCGAGCGCACGCCGCATTGCCTCGTGCCGCCGCGCCAGCTCCGCCTCGGACTCCTTCAGCTTAGCGCGCTTTTCTCGCACCTTCGTCTCGAACACCTGCCACACACCACATATTAGTGATACATTCTTATATGGAATCTTTAGAAAAAAAAATCTCTCTTTTACAAACAGTGCCGTTTTATTTTGTGGCGGGCCAACGATTAGCCGCATTGAATACGGTTCAGGTAAATTGCACCAGAAAGAGTTCGCCATTATACGATATCCAATCAAGCTAGGCTAATTGAAATAAAGTGAATCTTTATCAACCTTTATGACACGGATTAATTCCTAACTTTAACACTCGCGGCGTTGCTTGTAATGACAATAATCACGTCGCTTGTATAATACAGATAAATAAAAAACGTTGCCCAGATAGGTTCGAAGTTTTAGAGGGGGGAGGATACGCTAGTAGCCTTTGTGGCTGTGTGTAGGTTATTTTTTTATTTGCACTCAAAACACTTAGCGTCATTTCATAAATGAATCTAGGACTATCACTGCCTAAAATCAAGAGATTTAAGGAGGCTAAACGTCAGCCGCGTCTCGCAATAACTGTCCGGGTATTCGTTAGACCGCCACAAAAACCAAACGGCCCTATTTTTTAAAGAGGCTAGCCGTAACGTTATACGGCGATTTGGATAAAATGACTGCGACACATGTATACGCAGTTAAGTTTAGATAGGAGGCATTAGATTCCATGTGGTGCTGTATGGGGAGGCCTGTGTCCGGCGGTGGAAGTCGTCCTGCTGCTGCTGCTGCTGATGATGATGATCAGTTCCCTTTTGACAGACGTAATTATTTTTACTACATTTAATAAATAACATTATGTTCCTGAGTCTCGAACACATTTTCATCATACACTTATTTTAGTACGCACTTTCATTTTCTTAACTTTATTTTTATTTATATTCTTCTATTTTATATATTGATTATATTTATATTGTTAGTAGAACACGAAGTGTGTGACCTGTCACCGTCGTGACCGTTCTCATTTACCACAGCATTAGAACGCGTCTATCTGTAAAAGATCGATAGTCTCGAATTCTAATGAACTGAGTTTCAGGCAGTTCCCACCAATTGACAGAGCTACTCCCGAGGAGGTAGTGTATAATTTGTTAAGTTAACAATCCGGCCCCTTTTATACGGACGAAGCCAGGCGGCTCGCTAGTATCTAATAAAACTGATGTACAAACCTGTTCCATTTCACTTTCCATCTTCTTCATCTTAAGGTCGTGTTCTCGCTTCTCCTCTTCCATTTGCGCTAGTGGGTTCCTGTTAACAAAAAATATTCAATATTCAAGTATTCATTATTTTGTACTAACAAATAAATATTCATACAATCTAGATAACTTCGGGTGTGGTTCAAGGGTATGTTGGTCTAAAGCAATAGACATGCAATCAAATCTAAATTATATAAATCCAAGTTTAACAATATTCAAACAGTCCAAACTCAAAAGTCATTATTTTTGTGGCGAGACTTTTATTTTGGTTATAGCACGCAAAGATTGTATAATAACGTTTAAAAATTTCGTATGTTACTTTTATATTCATTTTAAAATTATTCCACCCATTTTTATATTAGAGTACAAAACTTAATTCTTGATTCTGATTCTCAGAAGCAGTAAACAAATAATCATATCGATTGGCAAAATAGGAACGAAACAATTTTGGCCCATGTTCATAATTGCGGCGTTTCTTCAAGACTGGCAATGCCTAAAAGCATAGTTGTTGAGGTTTATTAACTGGTTTAATAGGTTGAGGGGCTATTAATTCACGTTGATCTATAATAATACAATTTAAACAAAATATAAATGAGTATAAGTACATACACATGCATTATTTTTAGTTCAAATATTTCAAAATACAATATGAAAATGATAAAAATACTAAACGGCTAATAAGTACACATATAAATCATAGAGGATTGACACAATTTATACTATATGAATAAGTCTGTAAGTGAGTCCGTAAATAAGATAAATAACTTTATTTAATTTACCTACTGACTACTATGCCTCATGTTACCCTAACAAACAATCTACTTTATAATCTTCAAAAAATAAAAAATGAAGGAATGAAATCTGAATTGCCCATTTCAGATTTACGTATCTTAAAATAAATCGATATCTCCTAATTTAATGTCAATTTAGTATCGTTATGATTTTTTAGTATGTATCAGAAACTTTAAGGGCATTTTTGTAAATTGATGGAAATACGACGATAGTAATGTTTACTGTTTATAGTAATGTTTACTGTTTATAGTAATGTTTATCGACTAGATAACCAGTCTTTTACACTTACTTAATTTACTGTTAACAGTCTTAATAATTAACTTTGACATGAAACAATTATTTTTCATACATTTGTTCTTGTAATTGTTATATTTTCCTACTTCTTCCTAGCAGGCCATAATTTATGTTTATATGTTAGTTAAAATTACATTAAACTCGTAGAGTCAGTTTACTATTTTAACGAGGATATGATGAGGTTGACACGGAAAGTAAGTCCTGCCATTCACAGCGAAAATGTGATAATACAAAAATTTTATTCGCGGAGAATTAAAGATACATAAAAAGGAGTGCAACAGGCAACACTACACTACAAATTGATGTTAAACAAACACACGATGTGTGATGGAACTTACCACACGGTCATGAAACTGTTCATCAGTCCTTGCGGGCAGAAACTGAACACCAACACAACTTTATAACAACCAGTGTTGCCACTCGCACTCGGCGACATTGTCGGTGACAACAACAAGCAAAATCCAAACTGGCACGTTGTGAAACGAATATTAAAAATATAATGGTGGGTCTAGACTCTTATCAGATCTAGAATTTTTAATTAAGCTTAAACTGGCAAAAAGTTTTAAGTAAATAGCATATATATCGAGGTTCGGTATGAGACGTAACCATAGCAACGCATAGTCCCATTCCCTGTACTAAGCGGACAACTCTAACCCCAAGTCGACTTTCCGCAGTCTGTATTTCTATGACAAAATCTAAACTGAAATTGCCTTGCATCATTCTACTTTCATAATTTTTGTACATCTAATAGAATAAAATTTACTGTCATCAATGCAATAGATTTAGAATGTTACAAATATATTTTCTATGTAGTTATCTTAGGTACGCTATTTCTATATTTATAAATTAGTCACAATTTAAGTGAGTATTAGCTAATTTTTATACATTCCCATAGAACAAATGTGTTAAAACAGTGTCCCAAAAATCATTTAAAATTGTATTTAGACTAAATAAGTGAGTTAGAACAGATTTTAGCTATTAAATAAAGACAGTTTGGATTTTTAAACTTGCACAAACAACACATGGTTGCCTATGATTCAGCACTTTTCGCAATGGCATTAAAAACCAGAAACGGAATTTAACGTACATAATTGTAAAAGTTGCTTATAATAACTTTTTTTTCATATAGATGGATTGTATTTTTTTGTATGCATTATAATTTAGCACCCATAGACAACAAATAGTCAATTCCACCAATATTATAAATACGAAAGTTCGTATTTATGTTTGTTATTCGCGGGGATCAACAGCAATCGGGAATGATAAAAAATATTTTCAACATAATTCCTTTTAGGATACATTTACTTTTAGGATAAATGAAACCGAGGGGACAGCTCTATAAATAATTGTTCTAATTCCTCCTCTTGAAGAATGTTTACAGTCTAATTCAATATAATGACTTGTATGTTCATATGTTACTCAAGAACAAATACACACTGGTGTGTATTAACAAATATCGTACTAATGTATGCATATTAGCTCACATTCAACATGTGGTCGTTACTCAAGTGATACACGACGCAGTGGCGCGGCGCACATCTGCTGCACACCGCGATCAATTGTTATTAATGCCATTGCGAAAGTGCACGAATTGCATTTATATTATGATTAATGAACATTAGTCATGGATAATTTAAATATTGCTCCTTGGCATTTATTGTCATCATTGTAAAGCTGTATTAAAAAGTGACACATCTGCCTATGTGTCTTAATATTTATTTTTACAAAAGGAATGAGACCGAATTGCGATCTAAATGAACTGCAAAACAACTAGAAGAAATGTACAAAAAATCCATGACTAACACAATGTAATATTTCATTTCTGCATGCCCAAGCACATAACATTCATATAAAGAAGAATGTAGTATGCAACTATAGCTAATGGTGATATAGAAAAAAGAAAGATAGCGCTGAAAAAATAATCAACTTTTACAAATATAGAGTCAAAATCGAAGATGACCAGACATGCAGTAATGAATATGACATTACTTTATGAATTTTATATTACTTATGAATACAGAAAACCTTTTATTAATCAAGTCTGGTCGCCTTTTCGGGGTGACAAGTCTCAAAAATAAATACCAACCGCGTCCAGTTAGGTTGTTATGTCCATGCCTTCTCGTTAACATATATAAACAGCAACACTAGCTAATGTCAGAGATATCGCTAATGTTTGATAGTTTTAAATAATAACGAATAAAAAAAGTTAGTAGGTATATGTATGTGTACTTATGAAGGGAGGTATGATCTTCTCATTTACCTTCATGTATCTAAGCAGATGAATATTACGATTACTGCACATGTAATGCACTCACAAGAAACCTAATCGCACTCTCACTGCCAATGTTTGGCTCATGTAGTGATATATTTTTCGCGGATGAAACTGCTTCCTGGGTTGGAATTAATAATGGTATGGAGATAATAAAAATCTTAATAATATCTTACGCAACATAGGTGCGTAAATTTGCAGATATAAACAGTGAGCAGGGAACGCGATTTAAAAAGTACGAAATTAAACATTAAGCACCGTTCACACTGCATGTCCCATTAGATAATTTGTGTGGATGTGTGTGTGAAATTCACTCACTGTACTTTTGGTAGGTACAAACAACAAGGATAAATAAATTCCTGCACATATGTCATGGCGCGCTGCCGCTCTACGGCCCCCTATCGAGTGTTGTGTCGTATGTTGTGCTGTCATGGTATGTTGTAGTGTTGGTGTCCTGTCGTGTGCGGTGTGCGGTGTCGTGTCGACGTACTTGTTGGAGATTGCGCGCTGCTGCTTGGGGTCGTGCGAGAGGCCGGCGAGCTTGCGGCAGCGGTAGTTCTCGTAGTGTACGGAACTGGTGACGTCCTTGAGGTCCTGCAGATGCGTGCGGATCACCATGTTGCGCAGCGCCAGGAAGTCGCAGTGCTCCAGATTCTCCACTGAAATATATTTTTATAGTATAATGAGGGTGCATGCGGTTTGCAGGCCTCTTCGTGACCTATATTCGAACACACTATAGAGGTTATAGACACGAGTTAACTTTAAAAAAATCAACACAACACAACAGCCATCCTAGTCTCATTTTGGCATCAAGTGACAAATGTGTCGCTTGAGGCAACCGATCTCGCCTGTGTGGGAGGTACTCCTCGGTCCTAGGAACGGCCTAACAATGACCCGCCAGAATATGAACGATTTAGTTGGCTTGACTGTGATGTCTTCACTGTGCTCTTAACGCGAACAGAGTACAAATGTTTACCCTCAGCTACGCCCCAGGGGTACTTGCGGCCGCGCACGCGCTTGCCCTCCAGTTCTATGACGGTGTTGGCGCCCACTACGGCGAAGGGTACGCGCGCACTGAGCGCGCGCGGCGCGGCGCCGGCGGGCGCTTCGGCCTCCTCGCCACAGTTTTCCGGGAAGTCGTAGATCTTGATCTTGTGCTGCGCTATCTCTTTCATTATCTGGAACCACAACAACATATTTAGCATTAGATTAAGAGCCGGTGAAACCAAAATGCGTATATAAATTTTCTCCGTTTTGTGTCATCGCCGAGTATACCGCTACCTATTAAAATCGAAATTCTTATAAATGTCTACAACACCATTCTATATGAAAATACATTTTAGGATAGAAGCTCGTTTGTGCTCTACAAGCGAGCTTCTAATTTACCGAAGATGTGGTATCTTTGGTAAATTAGAACAATAGCGCATAAAGTGGCCCGGTTAAGGCACACTGGTAATACTACAATGAATAACCTACCTGTTCTTTGAAATCTTTACACTCTTCAGGCGTCATCGTGTCAGCTTTGGCGATGACGGGGATGATGTTGACCTTGTCCCCGAGCCGCTGCATGAACTCCACGTCGAGCGGCTTGAGCCCGTGGCCGCTGGGCGCTATGAAGTACAGGCAGCAGTGGACCCGCGTGTCCGGCGGCGCCGCCTTCCGCGCCACCCGCGATTCCGCGTTCAAAAATTCCTCGTACTTCGATTCCACGAAGTCTATAATGGGTTGCCAGCTGGAAAGATTAATGATGACATTTAATGAATAAATTACGATTGGTTTCTGTGAAATTATTGACCACATTTTTTTCTGACAACTTTATCTTTACATCTTTTTTGAATTCACGAGACAAAGTAAATTATGACACCAAACCCATATTCTTTTTTTACATGCTTTGAGAATTTTATCAAATCTTTTTAGAGCGGAAACATTTGTTTAAAAGCTTTAATTCGACTGAATATTGAAACTATTATAACTTGACATTTTAAAACTGTTCTAAAACGTTAACTTTATGTCTTTATGTTTCAATTATAATTTAGGAAGAGATAGTGCCATGCTACATTGTAGGTCGATTTGGGCACGACCGATCGTGTCCTTCGCGGCCACTCACACGATACCCCCCTAAAGTAACTGTAAGCTTCGCCTCGCGTTTTGTGCGCTTTGTGAGTAGCTGGTAGCTCATTGGAGGAAAGGAGGGCAAAGCATCTGTATAATCAATTATGTGATATTCATAGGCGTCAGTAGTCATGAAGTGGCTTCGACTACTGGTTTGTCCCCTTATAAAATAAAACTTAATAAAAATGCTTCCAGCTGATTTTCGGCTGCGAGACTCTCTGTGCCACCTGTGCAGAACTATGTGTGTGAGGCCGACGGACAGAGAGGCAGGACCGTCAACTTCCCAACCTCGGATTGTTATTATAAATTGAAAAATTCCAATTCTCGTAATTTAGTCAATTAGATTAAATATAACACATGCCGAGAATAAAACGAACATCGAAACGTTAAAATGTAATTTTATAGAGGTTTTTTTATACAGCGAACATAAATCAGCTACACAAAAAGTGTAGCGTTAGGCAAGAGGCGTTGTTACCTGTTAGGAACTCGTAAATGTTTTAGACAAACTACTGAACCAAAACGTAATGAATATGTATTTCCTTCGCTGCAAGATTCGGCCGTGTTTACACAATGCCTTGTTTACATGCAGCGCTTGAGTTGCGTTGCCCGGCCCATCGACTAGGGAAAGTTTTAAACACATACTGTGTGTTTTTGAGCTGATTTAAATCGGTATCACATTTTCAACTCACATTCGGACTTCCCATTTCGTTTGTTTTTTGATATAGTATAAGGGGACAAACGAGAAATCGGAACCTTTCAACGACTACCGAAGCCCATGAACATCAGCATAATTATGCCGATGCGTGGCCCTCCTTTTAACCCCCTTCCCCAATGGACCACCGGCTACTCAGAAACCACCCGAAACGCGACACCGTAGGTATCACTTTACGGCGGCGTCAAGTGAGCAAACAAACTTTCGTCTGCACTTTATTATTGACATATATATTTTTTTATCGTCAACCACTTCGTCAGCGTAGTAAACACATAGTAAACACAAAATTACATCAAAATCGGTCCACAGGTTTAGCCCGGAAACAGACACAGGCTTGTTAGTTAGTATAAGGAGGAGAATTAGCAGACGGAGCCTTTCAGTGACCAGCGACCGAGACGAGAGGCTATGCAAACTCGTTGCCCTACTTCCGCCTGCCCATGGGCTTCACGTGGCCCGTTAAGGCCACAGCACGAGGAATTGCACAGATCCCCCCTCGGCCGTGACGGCCCCATCAGGCTGCAATAAAGCGACTCTGACAAAAACTTTCGCCCTTAAAAACAATGTGTGAAGAAAGATTGGTAACAACGATATATAAAACCTACACCTACTTAGCATAGTGTTAGTCAGTTGCCTATATGAACAGCTGGCTCATGAGTTTGCGCTAATTGTTCGACAATTAGACCAGTGCCACACTACTAACAAGAACGATAGCCGAACTATAATTTTTATTTCGCAACCGACCACACGTACCGTTGTCACACATATAATATATTTTACATATAATTTTTACGAATAACTTCCGTCCAAATGAGCACGATACGATAAAAGTGGGCCAATTTTTAAATATACTTTCTTCTGAAGTATTTTTCACCACGCCATGCATTTGCAATATTGGTTTATCGTACGCCATTTGCAATCGAAGCCTTTGACTACCGACGCCCATAGACATGATTGTTATCGTGCAGGTACGTTGACCGCCCTTTTCTCCTCCCCTCCAATGGGCCATCGGTAGCATAAAATACCAAATAAACATACCAATTGCTATTGTCAACTGCGTCGCCAAAGCCAGGGGTATCGACTATTGTTAGCGTTAGGTTTACGCCGTTCTCCTTCAACAGGACCACGCTGGTCTCCACTCCGACAGTCTTCTTAATGCGTAGCGACGGCCCCGGGTGTTTGTCCTTATCATACACGTCCGTGAGGAACAGTGAGTTTATTAACGTCGATTTACCCAGCCCCGTCTCGCCTGAAACGCATGTCATAATAGATTAAATAACACAAATATGATTTAATAAGAGAGTCGAGCGAGAGGATTTAATGAGTACCGATGTCTTTAAACATCGGGATAGAGGCTATTCAGACACTTTGCGCTCCTTCGCCCCCAAATAAACGCCATCTTGCAGCATCAACCAGGCATAACGATCCTCTCCTTACAGTAGACTACTCGGGTTGGACGTGTAGAAAGGTATGAATGATCCCAGGTCTCTAGTACACACCAAAAGAATAGAAGACGTTTCAACGTGAAATTAACGGCTAATTCGCCATGTGTAGGATAAAATATGAAGTATCCGACCACCACCACGTACGAGATCACTTATGTTTACATTTATATGGCATTCCATTTCAATATATTACAATAGTTTTTTACGATCTTGTTTTAATTAGTGATTTGTTATCAGATTAAAATCATTACAACGAATGTTGTTTTGTTTTCCTCTGGGGATTTAAAATATATTATTCCCTAGATGCAGCACTGGTGGGGGGACACAACAACAAAATGGTGTAAATCATTACACATAAGGAGTTAATTAATAAAAAAAAACAATTAATCCTTTACAAATGTACCTACTTAAATCGTTCAATGTGCGGTAATGTCGGTTGTAATCATTTAAATACGAAAAACAAGGCAAGTAACAACATACATCCATGCATACAAACATACAAACAAAGATAATTCCACACAACTATGATTGACTATGCCATAGATGGACATTAATAAAAGATGTGGCGTTGTCTATTGGCAGTGCCAGTACGCACATTTGTCACGCTGTTTGTTTGCAAGAAATGAGTAATTTAAATATGACTCAGTTTTAAACCATTTACCGACACCACCGCTCAACATAGGTAAAATACCAAAGCTAAATGTCGTACAAATTCTTTCGTCCAAAAATACGTAATATCAAAGAAAGTCCGCGCAAAATGTTTGGAATCGTCCGTATTCATTTGGTAAAGGGATCTTAGTTATCCCTACTTACAAAATTATTCACAACATAGTTCTCTTTTTTAATCCAGTCTTTTTGTAACAATGGCACCCACCATTAGTTCGCTAAATGTTACACAACCGCTACCATTAATTATATGATACACTTTAAAGATTTCTCGACCCCTCCCTTCTCCTTGTCACAATTTTGAGACCGTGATATACACAAATCGTGACAGTCATAACTCACAATATCACGGTGCCACAATTTCTCGGAACTCCTAATTAACATGTGACGCAATCTATGGATGGACTAAGGCCACTATCGTGTTAATGACATCTTTAAAAAAATCACAACTGTTGTTTAAATACACTACCTTTAATAAAGCCAAAGGTAAACGTGTCTCTACACCTGCTGATGAGTATTTTATATAAGCTTCACTAGTATTTCTCAACATTAGCAAGTAAATAGACTTTCTCTAGCAAAAAGAAATAAATTAAGTACTTATATCTTAAAAAGCTAATTTAATTATTATTTTTCTGAGAAACTCATGTCCATGACTTTAAAAACATATTAAATCTGACTTCAACAGGTACGAAAGGAGAAATATAGTTATAGAAAAACGAATCGCAAAAAGTATTCTCTACAATGTCGCGAAGGTATCTACAGTTACCTAGATTTTTGGAGACATTACTATTAATGTACATAGAAAATAGTATGTTATGTTATGATGAAGAAACTTTAATTATTTATTATCATACTTTTTGCGATAACAACACAAGTATTTTGATGCTCGCACAGATAATAAGAGGTTCGTAAATATCTAACTACTTAAATTAAGATAAATCTTAGGATTGCTCCTCGTCATAGTTCCTGGACTACTTTAGCCTCCAAAGACAATAAAACCTGACCTCCTACACAACACAAAATCAAACACGGTTAATCTACAATTTATCCTTAAAAAACAATCATTAAAGCAGGTGAATTAATAACATAAAGACTCTTACCTACAACCATTAACGTAAACTCGAATCCTTTTTTGACTGCCTTCCTGTAGACTTGATTTGGTAAATTCGCAAATCCCACATATCCGTCCAGTTCCTTCATTTTCGGTTTTTCAATTTTAGGTAAATCTGGTTTCGGCGCCACTGGCGGATGGTCAGGTTTCTAGAAGTGCAAACTGTTCGATTAATATACAAAACAATCCGAATATTATGTAAAATACGGCCAACGGTATCGGCGGCTTTATGCGAGTGTTACGACTACTGACATGTCTTCGTCCACCCATGACCATGGTGTATCTGGTTACCATGGTGTACCTGGTTGCCATGGTGTACCGTGGTGTATGGTTCTTTTATGGTGACCTTGTAAAGCTCCTGAAACGTCGGGCTAGTTACATAATTAAATAAATACAAGTAGTTTTATTGCAAAGAAAACAAAATAGATGGAAGCTCCCTGCACATTTTCATATCACTTTCTTTGTGAATTAAATAATAATTTTGTCGAGCCAAGTCGTACCTAAATTTGCAAAGCATAGAATGATGATAAAGAAAACCAAGTCTCAGTAAGAGGAAAGCCTGAAAATATCAGTAGTATTGTAAAAGTAAAACAAGACATGACTTAAATCAAAATAATAATTGTTTAAGGATATATTGCACGTACCATATCGTACGTGCAATTGGTCTTTAAACAATAAACGTATGTAACTTCACAGAAGTTGTGAGTACCTTGATGTCTCTCGTGTAAATCGCTTGCAGATAAAATTCAGACAGATGATTGTATTAATGACCAGTAAGAATGCTCAATATTACGCTGTAAAATGTTTAATCAATAGATGTTAAAATGATTATTCTAAAATTGATTCGCAACCGGCGTATTTGTATGAAGAGAGTTATGACTGTTGTAGGTGACAGGCATTTACGGATCGTGACATGTGGCACGCCGGTCTCTCTGCCTAATGGGGATTAGGGAATTGGAATGAAAGGGGTTGCTGTTGTAAAATTGATAGAATATTAATTAATCTAAACAAAACATCAATCAGTTTTATTTGATTAAACTTATTTTACTTTACTCAATTAATTTAATAATTCTATAATTCCGAATAATAAATTCACAATAAATCCGAAAGTAATAAATATCCAATGATAATTAATTACGTGATGTCCTAATTTAACGTACACGTCAGGTCCAACTGACGCCAGGCGTCTGGGTCGTGTGCGACGGCCGACGCTCCTTTCACCCTTGATAACAGACTACCAATAATATGTGTAAGTACATCGAAATAAATAATTGTTTGTATGTGTGTGCGTGTGTGTGTGTGTGTGCGTGTGTTGCGTGTTGAGTATTATTTTCAAAAACAGCAACACATCTTCACGCTAGTTCTTAACACCATATACTTTCTAAAGGAGATTAGAAACGAAAAACCTGGCTGCTTAAAATGTTATATTTCAATGTACCCAAGCGACACTGGCGAGACGTCGTAAGTTAAAATCCGCAAATTGTACGTTAAGACTGGAGCAGGGAGGAGAGAAAGGGTATACACTTTCTATCCTTAAATTAGATATAGACTAGGTCGTCAAGTCTGAAATTGGTTGGCATTTCGGAGGTTTTTTCTTTGGTCACTTATTTATGTAATATTGTCAACAAGCCAAACAGGCAAACTACTAAGAACTCTCTAAATCTAATATGTTTAAAGGAAATAACATAACTATATTATTTGTACGGACATTAACATGGATGAAACCACAAGCCTAGTCCTATTTATATTTCATGTTTTATTCTAACCAAAATCCAAACGTATTTAATGTCGTAAGATGATGTCGTGTGTAGCTAAGCTTGTTGTTAAACGACTACAGGTTATATTTTTATGTCTCCTTACAAATATAGGCCTCCTTGAATTCATACGCACGATATTCATTAATCTGTATAATTTTTGTTGAGGATTTTTGTAGAAGTAATACTAGTGTTATGAATGCGAAAACTTAGATGGGTGTATGGAGGTTTTCACTCGATCACGCCAAGATTAATGAACGGATTTTGGTGAAACTTAGCAATGTTGTAGGTTATATGCCAGAATGACATATAAGGCATAGAACTTTTGCATGTGGCTTTATCTGTAGTCCCGCAGATGGAGCCGCAGACGACAGCTCGTACTACATAATGAGAAAATAATTGTAAAGGAAAAAAATGATTTAAATCACACCTTGACACGTGTGATTTAAATAGTTTCTTTTTTTCGGACCCCAACTTATGCTGTGGAAGCGAAGTGCAGCCCAATACAGCTTCATCCGATTGCTACGAGTGCTCGTCTGGCGACAATCCTCAGGGCGAAAGAGGGACCGACTCGCCTCTCTCCCGCTGACAGAAGAGATGCATCCCGATATCGGAACGTTTGTAACAGATAATTTAACGATTATTTTCATGGCAAAAGGAACGTCTTGAGGCCTCGGTGCTGCTTTAAATAGCGAGGCATTGAGCTTCCTGTTGTAGAGAACTACTAGTTTTAAAATATCCGATTTACAGGTAAGATTAAGTTAATATTTAAGAAGGCGTACCTACGAACCAAAATGTAACGCAAGAGCTGATTATTGCTGATAGACGCAACTCTACTAAAGTAAAATAGAAAATCATTTGAAGTTCTCAGAGCGCCACGATCACCCTCTTTTACTGCAGATGGGAACAGATGTAGCGGAATTGTTTTGGGCCTATACTAATTATTATTTGTTAGCTTGGTCTAGAGCTCAGTATTCTAACAAGGCCCGTTATAGATACCTAGCTAGGACGCATTAGCGAACGGGGTGGGTCGCATACATTTTAACTCGATCGTTTTACAAAGAAACTCGCTAGGTGCTTCGGTAGGCACTGAGCGCTTAGCTAGCCTGTGTTAACACAGGCTTGCGTTCACATCGCTTTGTGACATAGACCCTACCAGCAGTCCTGACTTGCTATTGTACAGTTATTTACCTTCATAATATTTTCTGTACTCCTCAAAGGTGCAGGTACTGAAGGCGGTGCGGTGGTGGGTACTGGCGGGGCGGGCGTTTGTGGTGGCATGGCCGTCTTCGGCTGGTCAACTGACACGCTGTTGGTAATTTTGTTGTTAAGGCCGTTTGATTCGTGATGATTGTTGTCCGTCGGATCCGGTAGAGTCGCTGATCGTTTCGCCAGCGCGTCTTTGATGGACGACGGCGGCGCCGGAGCGGTAGGCAGGCCGGTCGCGCCCACACCACCGCCGCTCACTGCGTCTGTGCTGTTCGCCGATTTGAAGAACAGCTCACGCTTGCTTTGCAACTGCCAACAAAAGAAATGCTTTGTTATCTGACTGTAAAAACAAGACTATATCCACTGGAAGTTCTATCAGTGCTCATGGGCGGAGTGAAGAAGTATCATGTTGCTATACAACAAATGTAGACCTTTGCTTTCATTCTGCATTTTTTTATAGTATAGGGCGTAAAACTAGAAATCTGAGCCTTTCTTCGACTATCGACGCTTAAGAATATCTGCATAATAACTATGCGAAATCGTAGAACTCTCTTCCTTCTCCTCTCAATGGGCCACAGGCTACTAAGAAACGGCACGAAACGCGACTTCGAATATGAGGGTCGTGCCGATATTTGTGTGTAATTAAAATTTTCATTACTTTAAAAAATGTTTCAATTAACAGAAAACAATTAGAGTATTGAATTATATTTCCAAGAATTTACCCATATTTGCTAACCAAGGTTAGATACCTATTCTGTATATCTTGTGACGAACACCGGCTTGGCATGTTTGTATTTAATATGTTACTTAATACCGGCGCGTCTAATATCGATGCGTAGGTGAGATAGTAACCTGTATTTTTGCCCCTTTATCATCACAGTGCAACTAAACAAGAGATGTTCAGTATAACCAATTTTTTGCTGGGGGATCCCCTCTGGTCGTCATTCGTTAGGGGTTGTTGGGACTCGGGAGCTACGTGGCGGCACCCCATACCCTCTAAGCCCCAGAGGTGTTCCTTTTCGTCTGTATTAGGTCATGTCCCTTCCTTGACATGTTAGTCAATACCTATTTATGGACACATTTGTTTACTTTCAATATAATAATTGTTATCTACCTATTCTTAAGATATGATTAAGAAAGATTGGAATCGAAAGTAATGTAGCATGGCACTACTTCTTACTATGTACAGTCGATAGCAATAAAAGAACACACATCTTTTAAAAAAACATATTATATTATATATATATTCAGCCTCACAGCAAATATTCACAACCGCAAATATTTTTGTGCTTTATCGGATTTATGAAGCCTAGGTCCCCTATAGAACTCTAAAATAGGCCAAAGCACCATAAACCTACCCTACTTTTAACTCCCCTCGTTATATACAAACGCGTTAAGCACTCAATTATAACTGTTCATCGAGAAAAGAATGGCTGAATGTTTGGAGAAAATGGATTTTCGCACTGATTTGCACGAAACTGATTCTCCAAATTGTAGTAGAATAAGAAGAGAAAACAGGGAAATAAATATATTAAGCTAGCTGTTGCCAGCAACTTCGGCCGCATGTAGTACAGACAAAACCACTAGGAAAGTTTGTAATTCTGCAGTATTATTGTGGTACATAAGCTACAACATTGCCAAGTTTCATCAAAATACATCCAGTAGATTGACGTCAAAGAGTAACAAACATCCATCCATAGTTACCAAACTTCTCATTTTTAACATTAGTAGGAAGCTAAATCACTTGTAAGGGTCTTTGTTAATCTATTACAATACAACAACATGTATAATGATGATTGTCAGGATATTACGATTAAATTATTATTGTAATAACCTTCTTATCACAAAAAAATGACCTATCATGGCTTTGGGGCCATAGTCCCCGTTTAAAAGACATTTAGTGTTTGGGATTTTATTAAATCCAGTCCGGAATGTTTTATTCCGGACTCCGGAGTCAGGATGTCGAGGCTGTCAGACACCCGTGTGCATCTCTCAGAGAGCGCAATGCACTACTGGTTTCTCTAAGCTCGAGCCAGAATTCCGTCCCGGTTAAATTTCGTATTGCCTAGTCGCCAATTCTTCACGAATTCGCGGAAATTCATAAATATAGAATAGAAGAAAAAGTGTGAGACGACGAAAAGTTATGTTAGAATAACGAAGTGTATCATCGTTAAGTATGTCGCCGTTTCTCAATTATTGACGGCAGGGTTATGGGGCGGCGTCTGTCGGCACGACCGGCGACCGTGCGTATCTCACAGCCGGTTCCAGCCTCCGAGGCGGATGACTCACCGGTATGAAGGCAAGTGCTCAGATACTATACTTATATACCAGTTTGACCGAGATAATTGTACTTTTTGCCACCCAATAAATGACGACTTCACTTTTTGCGAGCAATCGAAAGGAAGGAACATTCTATTGTGAGATGTAGCAATATGGTCTGTAACTTTTACACGGCGGCCCTAAAGAGCCGGATACTAGGCCCATGTGTGTTTCTTTATTACGCCACATTTAAGAAACATTTGAAGTGATTAGGATTTGTGAGGTATCGCTAAAATCATAAAAGTTTTTATTATTAAAAAGAAAACCTGTGTGTAACTACATACGTAACATTATTAATGACATATAGGATCATTTTCTAGTGTACTTTATAAATAAAAACTAATTCGATGAGCATAGCACGAAGTATTTGAGCGATGTAAGAAAACCCTTTTTAATTAGATGATTATGGTACGCCGTAACTACAGCATACAAACAAGGATTTGTTAATATTCATTATATCATATGGAATTTTAGTTCAAACCGAATCATTACCTTACGAGGTGTCGCTCTGACTCACGGTCAGGTACGTACTAAATTTCCTGTTACGAAATTGTTGTCTATAGTAGTGTCTATGAGTAACGGCCACGACACACGAGGCGGAGTTTGGTAAACGAAAACTTACTTTAATAAGTAACTAATAAAATCCTTATTCAATTTTGCCCATTTTTTATTTTACTAACGGCGGCCAACGAGCAGTCTTTTAGTAGGTAACGACGCCACATGTTAATCAACTGTTACGATATATCGCATTATTTATTGAGCAATCTAATCATGATATATACATATCATATATTAATATTTTTTATGAAAAGTCACTAGTGTGTAAAGTTATTTATACCTTAAGTATACATATAGACACATATATGTTCTAATATTTTTTTCTAATATTTTTCTAGCGGGTAATTTAAAAACATACTGGTCCGATAATGAAAATTGTTTTACTAACAAAAAACCTGTGTGGTTTTCAGTTTGAAGCGATGAGAACCCGAATAGAGGTCCATCGGATTGCTCTATTGGGGAGAGACTTTACGATTAACAATTGAACAAGTTTTATTTTGATGTCCAAAAAAAGTTGGCACGGGTCGGCTAGTAAATTATAAGTATTTTGATTTGTTCTGATGTACCTGCCTGGTACCTGCAACAGTGCAATTAAAATGTTAAAAACTACATCTTATATACTTACAATCTTGCATTAAGAATAAATATCTTACATCATCAAGAACAACAGATATTTACGCAAGACCACTTCTAGTCCAAAGTGGAGCAGAGAGATCAGAGTGCCACGTATCACATATCATATCTATTCTCATTAAAATAACTT
>JAFELO010001616.1:79090-107045 GCA_017140195.1 Eumaeus atala
ATATATATCAGTTAAAACCCAAAGCGCATCGTAATTCGCATTTTGCAGAAAATATTGGCTACTAAAATAATTGATTACAAAGGGAATACGGTTTCAAAACTAAACGTGAGTCAACTCCAAGATGGCGTCTGAAGATTAATTATTATGATGGTGCAAGTACTCCCGTTCTGATGTCCTAACGGTATAAAATGCTAAAACACTGTTTAATACTGGAATTTATAATTTCGGTGAAATCGAACAACTGTCAACGCTCACTTTACACGCGGCAGGCGATACACTTTATACTGTGCAAATGTTAACATTGGACATTATTTTTGTTCGACGAAAAATTGTCAAAAATAAACAGTGTGTGAGCTCCAATACGCGACTGGAATTTACTCCATAAGATCGAACGTGATCGTGGAGTGAAAGGTACGCAAGTGATGTAAGCGATCCAAACGCGGTAAAGTGTTACCCTCAGTCGTATACTGTTTCATACAATTTTAATCAGATTTTAAGAGTGCATGGCAAAATTTATTTAGTAATGAATAAACTTCAACAAAAATTACCCTAAGATTAGGTGTTTAAATTTATTTAAATACATTACATTTCAACCTTTTAGTTGAATATTCGACCCCAAATCAAAAGAATTCTTTTTTTGAGTGCTTACACACGTTGTGCAGTACATACAAGTACCTACAGTACATACCTGCATCGATATGCATAGGACCATGACGATTCATGGTCCTAGGCTGTGAGGAAAGTTATTAGTTTGTCATTCTTAGCGTTTCTATCTGTATATTTTACCTCATACTAGGCCCCAATTTCCTGTTAGGCAAAATGTGAGGTCTCACGTCATTAGCAACTTGTTTTTATTTAAATAGTCTATGAATGTAATCGGTCACTGTCTCTACTATTTAAAAAATAATATTAAATCGCTTTCACTTTATCTTGTTACTGAATATTTGCCAAGACGCATCAAGCTTTTTAGTACGACAGTGCCAAAATAGTTGAAAACTTTCCGCGAACTGTGATAGTTGAGTTGATAGTCAACGGTTTAATTGCATGAATAGACTCTCAAGCTAGGTGAAGAATGGCTTTAAATTACCACATCAAAATTAAAATAAAGAATATAAATCAGAATCACAATTCTAATGCAACGACAGGACAAAACATACCCACATAAAATACGCGCACACGTTACATAATCTGTATGGTACAATACACTCCACCAGACTGTTATTGGAGCTACTCGTAAAATTGACCACACACATTTAATCACATTATGAGAATTTGAAAACAAAACAATACCGGAGACGCTTGCTACACGAGGACATAGACAACTGACTACTGTAACATTGTCACGTTAATCCTTCTTCGTCCATTTATTTTGAGTGATAGAAATTCGACCCAAATTATAAAAAAAAATCAATTCACTACAATTCCCGTTTGGCTGTGTATCTTAATATTTTTTTTGTAAAAAATAAATTATCAAAATCCAAATTTTTGTTTTTGATAGTCCAAATTCATTTAAAAAAGTGCCTTACACAGTGAATGCACTTGTGCGTGCCTTAATGTGTTTCGCTTTATTTTATTCGTATTGAAATAATAGAATCTCTCTCTCTCTCTCTCTCTCTCTCTCTCTCTCTCTCTCTCTCTCTCTGAATAATCTTCAACTGTACCAAATTTCAAATAATCCCATTCACCCAATTCTTTAAAACAGACATTGCTTTTCTGCACGGAAGTTGTTGTTAAAAGAGTGCATAATTTGACAATGGAACATTCCGTATACAGACAGTTTTCGGACGCTGACATATCTTGCTATTTTATAAACCAATGTTCAGGTATCAATATATATAGATAGGGACCATGGAAGTTCTATAACAGATCATATCATACATTTGAATTTTGATCGTGGCAAGGACTTCATATCGAGTGAGCCGGTGTTTCCTCTCTGTCTAGTCTTTATTAGATAATACACATGAATACACATTGTTAGAACCCCGCTTATTCTGCCAGGGAAAGATCATAGACCCACAGCGAAAATTACAATCACGCATAGGTATATTAGTCCGATGAACAGAATTATTTACTCGATGTAGTAAAAAAATCTGTTAACGTACTGAAAAATCTAAATAGTAAAAATACGTAAATAACATGACGCGGACACGAATTTGCACTAAAAGGATTCCAGAAAAAGAAAGGAGGAAAAAGTAGTTCCACGCGACTGCTATAATCACAAAGTGCAACATACCGCACATTTCCTTCGGTTCCTGCTCTTCAATACCGTTGTAATGTCCATTGATGGTAATATGAGAATATCCTATACTGTCTTAACGACAAACCACAATTGAGCACTGAACGCGTTATTGGCACGAGAGCATCCGGTGTTTACGAGATCGCCGCATTGTATTGGGTAAATAATATTAAAAGCATCTTGGGGAGGCATTTACTTATTTACAAAACAACTACCTATAAATAATTGCCAATGATCAGTTCGATCTAATTATACTTGAGCTGTCCCGCAGCGCTCAGGCAAGATTCGTAAACAAATTTAGCACAGTTTTACGATTTATTTTTTGCTATGCAGGGAAAACTCCTTTATGCATCCAACAGGCACTGGGTGAACCGGCAGGGTGGGTCAGGTTCGGCACTAGAAGCGTGCCAATACACACTAAAAACCACGAGAACCTTCGAACGCTTCGGTGGAGTGTCCTGGATCTGTTGGCAACAGGACACCTCAGCGGCTGGTCTGTTTTAAAAGAACGACCGGTCTTCAACACGAAAAGGGGTTGTTCTGTCTATTACAGGGACCCCGACGGCGGCGTAGCTTTAGCCCTTAGCCCCAGGGTCAGGTCCCTGTCCTTGATCCACTGCTACTGATTTTACGAAGCTGGTACCGCCAGCTGTATCCTAACAAGCACATTCCACTGTCTCTCTACGGGACACGTTCACGTCCTGACAATATGAGACCACAGCTGCCCGGGATCCATCGCTCCCGAACACCTAATGGATGGTGCTCGACAATGAGAGGTCCTACATTCGAAGCACCGTCTGCAGCTCATGTCGATTTAATCTGCTATATGTGATTGTAGGTGAAAAATCTATCGTGGAAAAATATAAATGCATAACAACAGCAATATTCAATGCCAAATAATTTAAGGATGTCTTGCCCTCCCTAACAACAGGTTTAATTCATCACGTCACAAGCTCCAGAGGTATGGTAACAAGGGAATACTTTAGGAGTAAATATGATTGTTCTCAATTTGCATTAATACACCATGTTGTGTTTTATAGTTTTACGATTTATTTTTTGCTATGCAGGGAAAACTCCTACACAACACTTCACAGTAAAATATGTTATGGTGGTTTGATGACACCAGGGGACGGCAATCATGGAATATTATTTTTAAATAAATATTATATTATTTTATATTTGTCAAAACTATTTTATTACCACATAACTTTTGTACCGATTTCAGAAATCCTCACACTGTAACCGTAAAATCCACCATTGCCCCTGATGGAAATATATTTAGTAAAAGATGTTAAAAATGCTGTTCACAGTTCATGTGATATGATCAAATGTCAATACTATAATCGCAGAAAATACATGACGGTAAACAGGTATTTAAATCCCCTAAGCGTTTAACTATCACAGGTTCAGAACCTGTAATAATTGAAACGCTCCTATATATACTCGCAGTATAATAATATGTAACATGAAGTATTCTAATTATTTAGTATTAAGTAAATCAGGTATGGTTTTCTAAAGCACACTTCTATAAAAATCAAGTACTACACAATAAGGGTTCGTCATAAATATTTGGTAGGCACTTTAACGGTTTGTTACCCTACATTTTTTAATTATATGGAAAAAATGAGCGAATATTTTTACATTAATACATTTTGTTCCTTTATAATTAGGTACTTACTTCTTCAGTTTTGTAATCAATCTCTTTATCGATCACTTTATGTAAGCAATTAAAATATCTATTCAGCATGTTAGCACAAGTGTATTTCACTAAATAACCACATGTTGTTCACGCAATGTGAGGCACATATTGTATTGAACAGGAAAAATTTACCACTTGCTACTAAACTTAACTTTAACTAGGTACTAACGACTACTGACGCAAATATCACGGGTATGAATAATCTATTGTGGTGTATGATGAGATATCAGACACCATATGACAATAACCACTTAGGGGATAAATCGTAATTGGTCATTAGGTTTCGATGAGTAGTGTGTAAGATAATTTTAGAGCAAACCTAACACGATACTAAAATTATTGTAGACCTATACGTATTAGAAAAGGACCAATTCCGCTGAGGATTTCGTATACACTGCGTTTGTGTTGTACCAGTAATAAGGTTCACTCAATGGGATGACTCAATTTCAAGATAAAGAATTCGCTCTTAGTAATGCTCAGTCACATTAAGCATGTTTTCCGGGTATTCCTACCATTGTGATTAGGTGATTCCGCGCCATATCCAAGGTCTTCGCATTTAATTTCCTAAAAAAAATTGATCATTCGATGTAAGACGCTTAGTATCACAATAGAACTACAGCCCAACGAATGCAGTGTCTATTTATTTATGCAAAAGCAAATGTAAGCACATACAGACTATAGATCATAATATATACCACAGTATGTGGACCTATCTACTGTGTCACAAGAAACATTAGCTTATTAAAGATACAGTTAAAATAGAAAAAGGTATGCAAAATTATGGTATATTCATATTTTGCATACCCTGCCATTAGAGGACTGGCGTGAAGGTTGTGAAGGTTGAACAACACGTTGTATGGTATATTCATTATTATATACTAGTAGTATCCATCAATTTCCATTAGTTTCCTGGAAGAAAATCATTGAAGTAGTGGCAACATTCTTAAGCAATTTTGGCCTTTCTATCAATTATGATTTAACTTATTTCAGTAATCAGTGTATTTTAATTACACAACAAATGGATTCGTGAGCAAATTAAATTCATCAACAGGATCAACCTGTAATGCCGAGAATTGATTGTAGTGAGTTTTACTACTACTTGAAATTGGCTGTAGCCAACTCCAGCTATAAATTATTAAATTGGGTCACAATATGCTTCCTATTCTTAATTGTCCCTTCACTTCAGGCTTATCATAATTACGATGCTGTTATGTATTGTAATTACAAAAAATTGCGTTGTACCATCAGTGATTAATGGTTATGTCAATGGGTGATAGAACGCTGTTGAGCGTGAAAATAACGACACGCTACATTAGATAAGTCATGCAACACTGGCCAACATCGCTGGCCATTGCCTCCTTTTGTACTACTTGCAAACACCATCAATGTTAACATTTAATAGTGACAACTGTTTACTTCTCACGATTATGGTACAACTTATTGGGCCAGGATCTGTGCTAATTGACTAGCCTTCCGAGACGTTATGGTGATCTGAACATAAGCAATGAGTCATAGGCCTTGAGGTAACATTGACGAAATAGAGTAGCTTTTTGCACTATTTATGAGGAGTATGACCTAATAATTACTGTACGGTAAATTTTAAATTTTCTGAAAATTAAAATGCCAGATATTAATTGGAAATCTAGACGATAACGGTATAAAAGAAATCAGTCCAGTGTGAGATAGAATTCATATTTTAGATTCCAATAAAAATTAGAAGTATCAATATAATTTATCTAGATATGATCACTACTATTTTATAAGCTAATTTGGCGTTATAACCTAGTCAATAAAGTATGTCATTAAACGAGCGTTTATTAATGAATGACCACTTACGAGAGAATTTCTTCCTGCCTCAATAAAACCAAATTAGTAAATTAACGGTACAAGCGCACTACCTTAGCGACTTGAGGAGTTGCGCAGCTGTAGCAAGAGTATTCTATGATTCATGAATCATTTACATGTAATTTATGAGTGCATTAAGTTAAAAGAAGAAAAGTTTGTATGTAAAGTTACTGCCATAAAGCGTGTAAGCATTTTTGCCAAGGTGATCATTTCGAATAGGTGCATATACTACTTTTATTGCGTAGTTGTTCATGAAAATGTTTTCGAAGTTTTCGAACCCAAAAAAATTCGTAATTCATTATTCAAGCAACGGACAAATCAAGTAAAACCCGCTCAATCAAGGAACTCACTAATTTTTCTTTTAGTTTTTGAAGTGTTTATCCTTAAAGTATATATAATGTACGAATTGATAATCAACAAGCAAATCCATTTCGAAATGTATAGTTTCGACAGTGTGAAGTGTGTGTCCGTTTTCTCAACATCTTCCGTCTTCCGTGCATCGGCGTTCGTGGCCTGTAATGAGATTCGTGTAAAAATTGTAATAAAGATGGCCTGAATAATAATTGAGTTGAATAATCCTGACATACCTGGCAAGCAACATTTTTCAGATTCTTGATATATTAGGCGACAGTCCTATCAGGAAATATGCTTGTTTGTGTATCGTGGTGTGACTTTAGTTTATTGATTGCATATATTTAGCTTTTCTATAACTTTAATTGAATGAACAAAGAAATATTTTTTCCCTTATCATTATCCTTCGCAAACATTTTTCCCTTATCATTATCCTTATAAAATTATATAACAGCATTTTCTGAAGAGCGTTAATCATTAGGTTTGTTCTACTTTAGGCAGATATTTATTATATACTACATTAAATTATAACAGAACTGTATAAGTGTAATCCGCTAGTTGATATTATTATTATTATTATTATTATTATTATTATTATTATTAATAATTTAATTCAGGTAAATTAATCCATAAAGTGTAAGTAAAAATTTTTACTTATTACGTATGTTAGTAAATTGCTAAAACATATTTTTATTTACACAGAGAAACGCGCCTCCATCCAATGACTCTATATCTCACTCTTCATAACCTATATTCCTCCTGGTACTCTATCTGACACGGATACTTAGCGCAATCGAAAAATATAATGGATCATTATTACTCCTTTCTATACAAATATTTTCGTGTTCTCTATTGATGCCTCGCCTTTAATATTTACATGTATTATATATTTGTATGTATTCGTCAGTAGATATATAAATGTTTAATTATCTTTTAATGGCTGCAATTATAACACGATTGATTAGTTCCGATTGCATCTAATGGGTAATATAGCAACACAATTGGTGTTTTATTGTGAAACCTTTATGAATTACACTCGAGGCGTTTGTATGCATTAAAAGTATAGTTTTTGCGTCCGTACCAGAGCAGGGATCATAACTAGAGAACTTGACAAACGCCAAATCAGTCCAGTCATGTTTAGTAATAGAATATAAACTTTAATATTTTACCGAGGTGTTTTTTACAACTATCTTGGCGATCGTAGAGTTATGTATTCAACAGTGGATCGATAAGGAATTACGATGTTGATTTGATTTGTGAATTCAATCATTTTGTGAAATTATTGGACCTGTCGGTATATTTTTGAATCTAAATGGGCAATTCCAGGTAATAAGATTTAATCTTTGCGGACTGTGATCTTCACCGTATTGTTTAATGTGATCTGGCAAAAAAGCAGAAATAATGTGATCGTGCGGAAACACGATTTGCCGAGTAAGCCGCGACTGACTTAGTGAGTCATAATCTGTATCCTGTACGAGTCACGGGTGCTTAACTAAAAATAGTCATAAGAAAACGATATGGTAATGGTGTGGAATAGGAATACTGACATTTATGAATATAAATATTTTAAGAATTTACAAGAAACTAGCAGAAAGTAAAGTTTGAAATTAGTTTTAAAAAGTGTTTAACCCCAATTTAGTATTTTACTCCTACCTGACCGGTTGAGTTTGTGAGACCGATTAAAATATTTTTATCTATTTTAAAAAAGTATATTATAAATTGAGTTTAAACAGTTATTCAAATTTCGGGTATACGCGACCGTACAAGGAATGATATAGGAAGGTTAAATATAGGAATATAGCAAGAATGAAATTTATAATAATTTGTCGGTCAAAATCAAGTTTCAATTTTCGGTTTTGAAGTTTGCATAGAATAAAAATGGCAAGTAGAATATATTTCAGCCAAATCAAAGATTTCAACAAAATAGAAGTAACAATATGAGACAAAAATATAACCGTGCAATTTATTTTAAGATTACGCTGTGTGAGAGAAGTAACAAAGAAAGCTATGAATGTCTCTAGACTCTACATTATTTACATCACTATATTGAATGCACCAAGCAAATAGCTCTTTATAAAATGAACCAACGGCAAAGTTGTGAAGAAAATATTCAATTTTAAAGAAATGTCGGGCATGATTATGGAATGTTACAACATAATATCTATTGTATATTTTAATACATACTGTGAAAGCTCGGAGATACGAGGCGCACAATCAAACGAATGCAATAAGTTTTTATATAAGCTTAGGTACTGTCTTGTTAACAAATATATTTTTTATTATTGTTTCAATTCTTTATCACGAATACAAAATCTTATGTCGTCAGCAAATCGATTTTGAGAGGAAATAACGGATGAAAGACGATGATGACGATAGTAACTTCTAATTATAACTACGGCTGCGCTGCTCGTTGCTTGCGGTATATGGGATAACCAATTAGGAGGTGGGATAAAAGATGTTCAGTTTCATGTGCTCGGTATGTGCGGATGTTTATGAATAATCGGTTACCACGGTTGCGTCATATTCACTCGGTCTCTTAATATAAATCATGTCCATAAAGATTACTCTTTGCCCTCTTAGTAAGAATACCCCCACTTGCGAATATGGGCTGCTTCAATGAATCTCTGACGTTATACGAATTTACTTCTAATTGTGTAACGTGGGTGTGATACTCGTGAAACGAATTTAAGACCACACTTGTGGATCGCTTCTCTATCGCAAAAAAAACTGCTACATATTCTTATACTACACATATTCAAATACTAATTAGACTACCAGCCACCTAATACAACACACTAACCAGACTTCTACAAACCGCAAAAAACGAGACAACACAGCACGACACGTTCATGATCTACAGTCCTCTGCTAGAAGACTTTTAAACTATATCTACTGATACTACTTAATAATCTTAAACCCGAATTACGTGTTACAACATCAAAACACATGACAACACAGCCATCGCTTCACGGCCTGTTATGATCAACATTGCCCTGCTAAAAGCACTCTTTTAAAGGCCAATTATGTCTAAATTAACAATAAGCTTGAACCAGAATTCGTGTTACAAACAACAAAACGTTATTTAATTGCGTTATTTCATTGCTCCTTTTAAATGCTCTCTTCATAATTTAATGAACAGTTAGTCGGCCATTCAAAAACAACTATCCATTACAAACTTTGTTTCCAAAACAAACCCAACGTTCTACGGGAAGTGAACATAATAGGCAAGTGCACGTGTTAAAATCGACAGACAGCTTACTGCTATGCTAGTTAAGGCAACTTTTAAGTAGGCACCGAGCCGAGTATCCTGTTTCGATCGATAAAACGTGTAAAGAATTACTTGTTGTCTGTTTTCCACTGGGAATAATAACGCCGAGACAACTTTTTGCACTTCGTATTACATGCATTACTTACGACAGTTTATCCATTTTACGGTAATGTAGCTGAGGTGAAGAAACGAAGTTGTATTATGATAGGGTATGAAATTTCTACGTCTGGGTGTCTAACGTAAGAGGTAAGGAATACAAACTGATTAAATATGCAAATGTTGTGAACGTATTTTTTTTTTTTTTGTAATTTATAGGAGGGCTCTTTCTAAGGTACCTTTACGATTTTATCTTTTTACGATCCTCGGCATTGAGGGACCGACTATGAAGATGAAGAAGGTGCCTTTTAAGGAATATTTATTTGTGTAGATCTTGTTAAGCAAATTTAATGACTCTAGAAACCTCTTTTGAACCGTATGAGCAGTTTCAGTTTAACTGTCACTAGTTGCGGGCTTTACAATAGAGAGGTTTTCCCGTCGCCGTGTATGCGTAGATATCTTTGGATAAGATGGCAGAAATCTTAGCGGCGTTTTAACACATTAATCAAGTACTGATCGGGTACTGTCCGAAGGTCAAGTCTTCGCAACCGATGTATTTGTATGAAGAGAAACATTAATGTGGAGGAGGCCAGTTAAGGATCGTGATATGTGGCACTCCGTTCTCTCTACCTACCCCATTAAGAAGCCAGCGTGAAGATGTGCTCTTGTTGTTATTTAAGTATATTATAGCAATCAACATAACAATACGCATATCCCATTGGAACGTGGGGATTTTAAAATACCAAGATTATCACCAGAAAATCTTCTAAAGTAGTTTTTATGTTTCATTCGCGTAGACACAAGAAATCACAGTCTTTATGGTGATTATTTTAAAATCACTAGCAAGTCATAATATCAAGTGATAGAAAGTCGATAGTCACGTAAGTATCGGTTACAACAATAGTAACGCAATATGCGAAAGCAAATGCACACTAGAGCTATCGATTCACCACGAAAGTTATTAGTATGCAACTGCGCTCGGCACGAAACGCAAAAGAACGCCTAACATGGCTTGTTACATGAATAGTGTACACCCAATACACTGCACATTTAAGATATTTGCACTCGTATTAGCTCTCCCGCTGTCTGTCTGTCTCTCTCTCTCTCTCTCTCTCTCTCTCTCTCTCACATTAGGTACAAGTGGTACCAGTCCTAGTAATAATATATATGTGTAAGTTTGTATATTTGGTATTCTTTCTCACGAAAACAACAGAACTGATATGGTTGAGATTTAATACAGATATATATCACAATATGGAATAACATCAAAATACGTTTTGGCCCGTTGAGAATTAACGCGTTTTAGTCGCCAGGTTACCAAACATCGTATTTTTCCATACTAAGCTTAGAATTATGAATTGTGCTTGTAATTCTTCTTATACAAATGAATGAATTTAGCATAAAATATATTGTGAAACGCTTACCAACCACAAATGTCAATAAGTTAAAGCGCCAACTTATTAGATGAAAACTATTTTAAGTTTCTTCTTTCTCTTCATGAAATGTGCTCGTTGTGTACAACAACAGAAATTTAATGCAATAAAAAATAATTGAAAGTTAAGCATGATATAAAAATAAATGTAGACAATATTTTTAAATTTCCTAAATTTTTTTGCAATCTCTTTAAAACACAAATTAAAAGACACAAGTGCGGCTTACCATAAGCAACGCTTACAGGCATTAAAAACCAAAAATCCGTTCAGAAACATTTCAAACTTGGAACACTCTGGTTAGTTTTGCACGATTTCCCCGACGTTCTATTTGTTGATCATTAAAAAGATTTTACACTCTTTGTACGTTACAGATGTACGATATATATGGCAACTGTATGTTCCGCGGCGCCGCAGCAATGGAATCAATTTAGATGAATAGTTCATCTCATAGTGACGAGATTGACCTGAATACCCAGCACAATCAGTTATCATCGAAGGTTGGCGGAATACCTATGATTACTTAAGTGGATAAATAGGGACCACCGGCGAGCACCGCAGCGACATTTATGATTAGTGCGCCAATTACGACGGCAATCAAATCAAGTTTTATAGCCATTGCTATAGAGCAAAAGTAGGACTTATCCTAGGTGCCAAAAGCGGCTAATATGTTCCTAACATAGTCGTCATTATATCCTACAAATGTTATGAAGGCGTAAGTTGGTGAGTATGGGCCGATATATGTCACTATTTCGCGTAAAAATTACTGAATGGATTTTTATTCAAACTACAAAATACTAAGGTAAGGAATACTTATAAAGAGGTTCACCATCATCATTATCAGCCCTTATCAGTCCACAGCTGGACAAAGGCATCTCTCAATGAACGCCAAGACGACCGATCTCCTGCCACTCGCATCCATCCCGGACCGGCTACCGAGAAAAAAAAATATAAGAGGTTGTTCGCAAAAAATGTATTTTACATTGACTCCTATGGACAGTTCAAGGGGATTACGAAGAATTTGTTAAATGGAGGAAGTCGTTACATTGAGAAACTTTATATTAAGCTTGCACTGTAATATACTTTATACATCGGAACACCATATAGGATACACTTTATAAAGACATTGTGTGAACATGTGCGCAGACGAACACGCGGGCACCAGCTACTGTATATGTTAAAAGCGAAATGCCACTCGCTGATTAATCACGAAATCTCAACTATAAAAAGTACAAACTTGAAATTGGGCACGTACGTTCCTTTTAGGGTGTAAACGTTCGCTAATAACGAATTTTACGCAACTCCGCCGCTATGGATGCGTTTGCGGGGGTGAAACCCCGAGGGACTGATAGTATTTTTATATAATTCGCTCGGTAAAGAAAACAATCTCCACTGTTCTCTTACCTATCGATTTATATTTCTTAACACCGTTATAATAAAACTACATTTACGGATTTTATAGCGGTTTATTTAATTATTTAACCGGCCCGACGTTTCAGAAGCTTTACAGCAACCATGGTCACAGGTTTTACCTAACGCCGTTTCAACTAGGATAGTGTTTCATACATTTGTTTATCAGTAGCCACTGTACTAACATTTAAAAATAATAATACAATTGCCTATAACGAGTCAGACGACTATTAGTATTGCGTGACTATTCTACATTTACTTACAATACATAATAGTAGACAAGGCCACAAAAAACGTAGTTATACTGGTACCTATAATGATAATTGCAACGCCCATGCGTAATGAAAGCATTTACCAAACGTAGCGTAGGCGTAAGATGTCCCAGCGTGGGCAAACTGGTGTGGAGAATGACGCCCGATTGAGATAACCCGCGGAGGATGCACAATGAACACCGAAGGATATAACAATGAAACAACGTACAAGAACATTTATTAATGACAAGCATCACCCCGCAGTCTTATCAGTCTAACTCCGGTCCGATTAGTCGTAGCCTCACGGTATATAGACTATAGCCTTCCTCGATAAATGGACCATTGAACACATTTTTTTTTAATTCTGGTCAGTCGTTTCTAATATTAGCGCGTTGAAACAAACACTCTTCTGAATTATATTATTAGTATAGGTACAATGAGAGCGGCATTTAAATATTTAAATCATTATTTATACCAAGTCGTATGAATTAATACTTGGAAGAAATGGCTTGTGGAGACTACAGGAAGAAATAGTGTAGTCACTTTTATTCAAAACCCCCACGTGAAGTACGTCATTGGTTCAGACAGCCTGAAGCTAAAAACGTTTAAAGTGACTCTTAGTTTGGCATGGGAAATTTATGGACAGTAAATTTCTAAACGCATTTCTTATGAGCCATAGGAGATTCCTTCAGACTTATTGTTATTTACACAAAGATAAATATATGATTTAAGATCGAAGGAATTTTGTTCCTTTTAAGGATTTGTTTTTTCCTATAGGAAGGCAAACGCGCAATCGGAAACTTTTTACGACCACCGACGCCCGTGAACATTCGCAAAAATGCTATGCCAATGCGTTGCCCTTCTTTTCTCTTCCTCACCAATGGGGCACCGACTACTCACAATACCGCACGAAACGCGACACCGAAGATGTGACGCGGCGGTATCATGTGAGTGAGAGGTACGTCCCGTGCCGATGCAATACAGCGTGACACTCACTTTGCTACATTCATTTTTATGATGACACCACTAGGATAAACCTCCGCACGACAGACTATCATAACTTTGATATGGAAGTAATTATATATGATAGTATAATAATAAACTTGGGAATTCCGCAGAGAATCTCCAACTAAGGTCAACTTAGTATCGGCGCCGAATAATACATATTTATTTTAACACATCGATAAATGATTACTAAATAAATTTAATGTACAGGTCTGTTTTAGATTAATTGTTTATCTATAAGTCCGGCATCATAGCTAAGCGCTAAGGTTTTTTTTTTTCATTTAGTTATTCCGATTAAAACAATAATAAATATCGTGGATGACATGCGTCCAGTAAGTGGTCCGATAAAGGATGATGATGATGATAATGATCGACATAATGATATTAATTGTTTATCTATAAGTCCGGCATCATAGCTAAGCGCTAAGGTTTTTTTTTTCATTTAGTTATTCCGATTAAAACAATAATAAATATCGTGGATGACATGCGTCCAGTAAGTGGTCCGATAAAGGATGATGATGATTATCGACATAATGATAATTAAGTTTTTATTCTTTTTTTAATTTTAAGAACAAAAATTGTTATACAAAATGTTAACAAAATGTTAATTGTAAACCTCTAAAGAACAAAGCAAAAAACTACATAGATATCGCACCAAAAACATTACCCCCCGCCTTCGTAGTCCTGACTCAGGTAAATCTAGACCAGCATTTTAACTCCTCTTCATTATGTACAGGGGTAGCTAGTCTTAAGAGAGATTGCTCTTATGTCCCTGACCGTACTGGACCGCAACGGATGCATAATTAATAATTATCTTAGTCGTTGAAATTTCATAGATACTCCAGTTCTGCCCGTGGAACCGTACGACCTTTTTATTAAGGTTAAATAAATTACCACTAATGGGTGCGAACTTCTAATTTACCTTGTCATTGAAAGCAATAAAACTACACAAAGGATAAGATCTAATTATTAGCTTGTAAATTTAAACAGCGTTAAACACGTTACGTAATTTACCACAAAGATATCCTAAAACGAGATCAAACAAATGTTTATTGGTGTAGACTTGCATTAAAATATATCAGTTCCCCGACGTCAAGACGAGTTAATGTTTGAATATTTCCCCATCAAGAAATGCTCTTCGCGTTTATACTTGGAAGGGCAGAATTTCTATTTTCATATGTAGCATACGATTATTAAAGGAATGCAATGTTTAAAAGTAAAGTAACTGGACTATATACAAAAGGTAGGTGTGGGTAAGTATGTCAATATTATCATTTCTCCACAAAATGTAAAATATTCAGATGGCAATTCAATAAAAATTCACAACGCCTAGTTCAAACACTAGTAGACCACAATACATCAACACACTGAAGTCAATGATTACTCTTAATGTATGAAGTTTGTTGTGTGACGAGAAATAAACTATTATTATTGTTGTATTCGGTCCGATTTTTGAAAGTCGAGCTTTCAGCGTTTACACCAGGTCTTCGTGTTGAGGTCCTGGGCATCTATTTCAATTATTACGTTTCTATTCTGTATACATCGGTCCATTAATTCAAAAGATTCACATACATATGTACATTACAGAAAATGTTTGGAATGGATTCAAAACGTGAGGATCTGGTGAGGACCGAACAGGGTAAACCGATTATTTACTTATCTAATATATATTACTCGAGTGACATTAAAATATTTTGATGTGATCACACCGGTATTTTTCGTCCCTGCCTATGTAAATATAACATTATTGGTAAGTGAAAGTTAAATCGAATTCAAACACTCGTGTTCAATGGTCATACTGAACTCTGAACTTGTATTATCTGAAGAAAAGCAGGCGTATAAGTATTGAAAATGATTGTAAATATATACCAATATGCAGTATGTAAAGTGACCAGTTTACGGTTTCTTTATATAATATAAAGCTTGTAAATTTATACGGGAAGAAAGCAAATAGATGATATGGAGTTGTGTACTGAGTTAAGACGCCAAATGCGTTTGAGACATATATAGAAGTCAACGCCCTATTCTCCAAGGATAGAAAACGAATGAATACGCTTTGATTTACAACGGACATGTTGGGGAGGCGTATAAACGGCTTTATTAACATTATTTAATTATTTTGTAAACGATCCCTTAAGATTCTGTTACTGTCTGTCATAAAATATCCGGCCAATAGTCATATGTTTGAGCGAAAAACCAGCTGAAAAATAATTAATTGTCAGTGTCGCTATTCTATCGAGTTTGATCGTCCTTATACACTAACATGAAGTATAAAGATACGTACTGTACTAGCAGTCCGTCCCAATTGAGCGAATTTTATTTGACTACAGGCCTGTAAGGATGGATGCGAGTAGCAGAAGATCGGTCGTCTTGGCGTTCATTAAGAGAGGCCGGTCCAGCAGTGGATTGATAAGGGTTGATAATGATGATGAAATGTCTGCGGTTGTAGCTTCAACAAAATCTATTAACTCCTGTTTGGCAGCCGTAGGGCTATGAAACGAAAGCAAGATCATCATTCTTAAAGTGAAATTTTAGGACTCACCGCCTATTAAAATGCCATGTATCAGAGAAAGTGGCAGACGAAAAGACGATATTGGCACATTATTACATACTCATAATTTACTGTTTTTTTATAGTATAGGAGCCTTTCTGCGACTACTTACGCTTATGAACATCCGCACAATTACTAAGGTGCGTTGCACTACTTTCATCCTCCCCTCCAATGGTCTACCGGCTGAGTAGCCGCACGGTACGCGACATCGAAGATGTTACTTTACGGTGGGATTATGTCAGCTACCTTCCTGGTCTTTCCGGTCAGATTCCGCTGCAATGCAGCATGGCACGAACTGGTGAGTTTGTTGAATTGCTATCAATGCCCGACGGTTTCACCCGCATAACCCACATAGGTACTCACCATAGCTCGATTTCTTTTCTGAAATCGAATCAGAAGCTCCTAAGATAAGCGCGTTCAAACAAAGAAAAAACTCTTCAACTTTATTGTATTAGTATAGATTTATTTCTTACCTTTACATGTATTTTGGACAAAGTAAATAGCAAGCAGAGGGGTGGTCACGTACGTCGAAGAAAGCAGGGGCGGTGGGCCAATAATAGTTGATGGAAGCCGCATTGGGAATGACGGGAGTTGTCAGACCTTCCAACGGATGAAACTACAATCTTCGAGGCGCGTTCCGGATGGATGCAGGTAAAAATGGTTCCACCCTTTTGGCTGATATTAAAAGAACTCCAACGTAAATTACGGATATTTTAATATGAATAAATGTAAATTATCTGGATAATGAAGAGTGTATATTTACGAAAAAATACCCTTACCCATATGAGACATTAAGATGAAATTGTCACGGGTCACCTTTACCCATACATATATATCAAAACCATTGCAATCAGAAAGCTATAGCGCTATGGCTAACGCTTTCCAATTTTCTACTTGATCATATAGCTTCCTGCCATTTCTTCAATACTCGTTTCTTTAATAATACTAAGATATACCGTAAAAAGGCGTAGGTTTTAATCTTACTGCATTGTTCGGATATGGCGCCTACATTGCAGTCAACGTTAAGCTTTAATTGTGTTTGCACTGCAGCGTTATCTGGGCGCTATCTAGGCGCCAACGCAGTATGACGCGCGACTCGAAGAGTCGAGGAGCCCAGCGACACGACTAATGGTCAATCAATAACATGGCGGAGTATGCCACAATACGAGATACGCGTTATTACCTCAACCTTCCTGCGCAATGATAAATTCCTCCATATCACCCTCGGACTAGTCCAGCCCGTTTTACTTTTATCAATTCCACAATCGCCGACGCTGGTCGCACATCTATTCAGCTTCGTTTGATGCGTTGTTCCGTTATTTCCCGCCCGATTTGCCATTCTACACACACAAGGACACGAGATGCCAAGCTTTAAGCTGCACACAAGTAATTAAAAATACAATCCTACAACATTATCCACACGTAGTCACTAACACAAGCAACGTTTGAGAACACTAATACATATTTACGGCTTTTTAACACCATTAAAATGATAAAAGTTTCTATCGCGTTGTATCAAATAGACCGTTTTATTATAAGGCACACTCACGTCTGTATCAGTTTGAGGTTAAGTTACCGGCCCATACTACCGGCTGTCGGCAGCCGAGGCACACAAACGCACGAAGAGGTCTCGCCGCACACGGGGTGAAAACAAAAACACATGTTCATGTTATACGTCCTGCCATTCAATATTCAACGGCCAAATATTGTAAACTGAACGCGATGCCTACATAAAAACAACTACACAGAATACTAACTATGAAATGTTTTAACATAATTCATCAAAAATAATTATATAGCCTGTAAAATTAAATTAAATTTAATAGAAACATGACTATGAATGAATTCCAACTATAATATTAGCGATGTAAATCTTTTTATGTTAAAAGAAAACGTTTAGTGTGTAAGTGAGGAGTAATCTCAGGTACTTTATAACTATACATGTGAGTAGACTTAAACGTATCCCGAGTCCGTCCGTCACACTTTTAACCACCAGACACACAAAAGCAAGGACAGATGTTAGTCAAGATAAGTGAAATTCCATCATCAGGAAATTAAACCTTACTACAAGCAATAAAAGTCTATAATGGCACTTTAATTACGACCACTTAGTACCTTGTGCCGTATCGTTATAAAGCGAGAAGAGAACGTGCCCTAACCGCTTTTGCCAGTTTGTGAAAAAGTTTTATAAACTCAAATCGACATGGTCGAGCAAAGAAATAATTCTTGCGAAATGTTCAACTTTAGGTGCGCCTTTGTTTCTTGTAGGTACATCGGAATCGCAACAACTTTTTTAAAGCTTATACTCTCTCTATTTCAATACAAGTTTTCTGCACAATGTATAATTACATATTTTTGAAATATAAAAGCAATATAAATCACTAAACAAGTCCAACTCACAAAAGCACATTGAAAAAATGTATATCAGAAGAGGAACTTTTAAGGAACTTTCAGTGAAGGGACGCAACAAAGACTTGGAATTTAACATATTCAAATAATTAAATGGTATTGACTAGGCACGCTGAAAGTCCTTTTAAAAAAAGACTAAAAAGGAATAATATTTATTTACAACAATTTTTTTGTCTACCTACATTCGTATTGGCTTGGTGTTACGCGATTACTAGCTCAATTCCATATTATTGTATTATCATTCAATTTACATGTGTACGAAACTTCAACTTAATCATACAACGGGAAGTGAGTCAAACTTAGCATGCAACATTGCAAATTAAATAAAAGCTTGTAAAAACAAACAATACTCAATATGATCAATGTTATTTAGGATTGAAAAGTAAACAGCACAAGTATTTAAAAGTATATTCATTTCCTGCGTTATCTGCTCTTTTCTTAGCTCGACTCCAGATAAGGCGGCCGATAGCGAGAATTCCTAGAAAGTGGAATTCAGTAAACAAAGGGCACACACATAATTATCTCAACCTATGCACTTGTATACAAACAGCACATTGTATTGTACTGCTCGCTATCTTTCGTCGTCCCTCCTTCGTTAAATAATACTCGTTAAATAACAAGGAACAGTTCAGAATGCGTTAAGCGTGATCATTCAAATATCTTTCTTTGGACGTATGCTACTAGGAAAATAACATATGCTTGCCATAAGGTATGTTACCATTCCCAAAGAAGCTATTACGGACAAAAAGGAAAATGAAATGGCAGATTGACGGATGGAAAGACGGACAGAATGTAATTCAATTTTTACCAGTTTGCCGTTTGGCTAACCCTAAAAGGCATATGGTCAACAGTAAGTAAAATACTGGAGATATTTTGGTGAATATTTCATTTTTCAAGGAAAAAATACTTTATTTTTTCTGAAAAGTAAGATTCAGAAATGTCAACGTGTGTCTATTATACAACAGAAATTATTTAGATTTTTCTCAAATAGTTGCGACGATTTAACCCTGTAGTTGGAATGATGATTTATAGTCCAGACACATTTAGGAGAACAGGATTCAATATCATATTAATTAAATGTTTCTGAAGGCTCAAGCAAAAGCTGTATAAATGTCATCGAGATACGAAACGAGTTTAGGTTTTACCAAGAACTATCGGGTCAGGGTATGACCGTGAAACAGTTAATGTCTGTTTAGTGAATTCGACACATGCGAGCAGAATGCCCGCCCCAGCATACAAAGTTATTTTTAACCCTGTACACTTGGGGTCAGTCACCCGTTTAGTCCTACCACCGACCAGTTCTATCACATAAGGAACGTCACATGTGGAAATACAGAAGCCGTATCCTTGAGCAGCTAACGGACGCTGAGCTGAGTAATCGTACAAAAAACAAGTAACGTATTACTTGGCACGATGTAAAATTGCGGCCGCACTTAACGAATGCGAAATGTTAAGTTATTAGCGTCCAGACCCTCTAATTTAATATGTTTTGCACGAAATCTAAACACTTGAGAGGAAAAATGATTTTGTTTTACTATTCGATTATCTAAAATTTTACTGAATATAGAGAAGGGTTCACGGATTCTGTGTATAGAGTCAAGTAGCTAGCCAATACCTAACCGGGAGTTAGTAGTGAAATCCAAATATACGGTTTATTTGCAACTTGAGTTTCTAATATGCTGACCGGGATTTCCATTACCTGATGTAACGGTTCGACAGCATTAAAATAATATTTGGGTATGAATAGAAATAAATAAAATAATTATCACAGGTTTCAAGGATATATCGTCCTGACTAAGTGGGCAGACGACATCAGCGCATAAGTCGAAACAACTTAGTGTGAGTATGGGCATATTACATCTCTTACATGACATAGTTGTTGCGACTCTCGATGTATCGCCATTAGAACTTAATGTACAAATACGATATAATCATAGACTAAGCTGTTTATGACGAAACGCCGTTAATAATTAAAAACTAGACATTTAAAAAAGTATGTTCATTTCATCATCGTTTATATGGAAGGGAAATATTAAATATGTCATGCGTTAATATGGAACTATTTCATTGAACAGCAGCACTTTTTTTCAGTGAGGAGAAATGCACAATCGTTTGGTAAAATGTCATCCATACGTATAGCAGACGCTGCTCTTTGACTAATTTTCTTCATTCAGATCATCTGGAACCCGCTAAAACTTGACAGCGATATCAAGTGAGTTATATCCCCAAAACGCAGATGTTACGATTTGTCTATAATTACTAACCAAATTACATTTCCTTTTCAACATTTCATAAGATACGTATGCACGGGAGATTATATATCTTACGGTAAAACATGGTGTACCTACACACCGTCTACATTGAAGATACAATGAATGACTTCGAAGTTATTTATCAAGCAGCTGAGTGTGAAAATTGTGAGCCCGTGACTTGAAGTTTGTTGTGAGCTTACAGTGATCGCATGAAGTGAATGTGAAATACTTTCTAAAGAAAACTTATCATATACCAAATTGTTTTGGAAACCAATAAGTATATATATCCCAAAAAAATCACTGGGGAGGATGAAAACCAGCCCATGTGTATTCCATCCAGATCGTAACTGTCTTGCCAAATTTTGTCCAAATTTGATCTTTCTTTCTTGAGTGATAGAGAAACAAACACCACATAGATATCGTTTCCATTTAATATCACTGTGAAGCAAACTTTCGTACGACTATAATATGCATATGTATGGATTAAAGCCAATAGATCGTAGCTGCGTCTAGTGAGTAGTACGTACAAGACAGCTGCAGTAGTATCAACACAAAGCTTTGTTGATTACTCCACTTTAAACAAGTAAACGTGTTCCGATATTAATCCAATAAATTGAATTTATCAGTTGTTTTGAATATTCTCGACGCGCTCCATTGAGAAACATCTGTTTAGAATTTAAAGCAATCATGATATCATTACTTCGCTTTCTTAAGTATCGAGAACGAAGAATACACATACGTTATGTACATGTGTACTAAGAATTTAAACTGCATTTTATTACCCGACTGCGACAGAAAAAAGGTAATAATTTTTGGAGTGTGTATGTAGACTTTTACATTTCTAAGGCCTAGAGGTTTTTGACGTATGAAATGTTGGTAGATTCTTCTTGATGATATAAGTGTCACTGAGTGCATTAAAATACACTTTAAGCAGTCGGGTATTTTGTTTTCCATTTCAATAGTAAAAGTGTCTCAACAAAATAACTTTATTTTTTAAACTATTTTAATGTAAAAATATCCAAACATTAAATGACACAAGCATGTAATTTAAGTCAGGGCTCAAGTTAAGTAGTAAATGAAGTACTTACCTAAGTATATTACACAAAATGTTCCGAGTACAAAATAAATATAACAAGTGTTTACTATTTAACATAACACAAATGTTTACTAATTAAGTAAACATTTATGTTATTCGGCGTCCGGTAATATTAGAGCTGTGATGATAACTATAAATAAATACATAAACATGACAAATCTTAATTTACTTAATTTTCATAGTTTTTCTAATTTAAATAATGCAATTAACATTAAATTCTGGTATTGCTCAAAAGTCGTAAATCTCAAATGCACTGAATGCATAAGGGTGAAAGTGGCACTAAAAACGTTCCTCTCTTTTTAGGGTGCATCGACTACGATTAGGGGAGTTGATTGAGGGTGCGAGATGTACGGGAAGGGGACTCACCGTGGCCGTATCGGTGAGGGTGACGGTAGCCGAGGTAGGTCCGACATTCGTGCCGGTGTTAGACACGCTGGAAACTTGATTATTGGATGTTTGTTCGATGATCCGCTGTCTCAACGCCAATCTTTCAAGGCTGGCTAGGCGATGAGAACCACCTGCGCCTTCTCGATCTCTCTCCCTGAGTCCGGTTGAACTCAACGTACTGCCTGCACTGAACGAGCCGCTATATTTTGGCAAGGTCGGTGGTGGCACCGGCCTAGCGGACCCACCACGTCCGAGCAAAGATCCGCTGGATGTATAAGCATAGCTACTGGGCGTTCCCAGAGTCGCCGTTCTCGGAGCCGCGCCGATTCCATTGAGCGGTCCGTTGGTACCATTGACGGCGCCGTTCACCGTCGTGCTGCCGTTCATCTCCAGTGTATATCCGTCATACGAGTAAAACGTCACACACAATCACGGGCCGTTAACGCGAACGCAGTCGAGTACGGTACGATGCGAAGAGGCGTTCGAGCAAGTTGCCTGTCGGAGGCCGTTTGACAGCTCGCGCGAGGCAGACGAGGGCACGAGGCGCGGGCGGCACTCCCCGCTCGTGTCGCTGCCGTCGACCCCGAAGGATCTCGGGATTATTGCCACACGACCACCCGAGTGGAGGGTTGAAAATGCATTGCCAGGGTCTCAAGGTCAGCTCGCAGACCCGAATATATATCTTGATTCTAGACTAACATTCTTTGTTGTGGCGAACGTTAGGGAGCGAAATACTATTTACGCTATAAAGTAAATTGTGTATTTTTATACTTTGATGCATTGACATTGTTAGGGATTCAATTTGTTAATAATCTTACAATCGATAGTGAATCAAAAACTGTAGAAACGAGTGGCTCCGTATAGCGTATCAAACGTAGTCGTCGTATTGAATTAGAGTACGATATAATGAATGGTGTTCAATAAGTGAAAGAAGGAAATGGCGTTTTTAGTTCAATGGCCCGATTCACTGAAGACACAGTCGAGCTCCAGTTACGAATGCTATTATTCGCGTTGAAAGCATTAACAGTTGGTGAATCAATTTACTCACACTATAAACAATTTTAACTGAAGTACATTTAATGTAATAACATATAATATTAATAAAATTTCGATATGCACCTACTGGCTATTTAATGCCACATCTGGAACTAAGAATCATCTTTATTTACTTAAGAGCCCCATTTTTTATTAAATAAGTGACGTCTGAGGAATAAATACACTCTGAGATATGACGAGTTAAATATTTTACAGCCTCGGTATGTAAAGTTGGCAGCCAATTGTGGATTCTTAAGAACGCCTTATTGATGAATTATGACGTAGCCTTAGGCTCGTAAGCTCATTTGACATGAGACTTGTTGCTGTTCCCCTTAGCTCCCTACTTACACACCACTCACTCGACAGTGTATTATTTTAACTATAAAATTATAACTGTTTTTAATGTTATAATTATATTGCGTTTGTTCGAAACTTAACCAAAAAAATTCAGTTAAATTGATGAATTCGTCATAACTTTTTCAATTAGTAGTAATTGTCATAATAATGTAGCTACTGTTACTGAAACTATATCCTGTATATTGAATATATATCTTAACTTATTACATAGAAGTGGTTGAGAAGTAGCCACAAGATTCGAAACATACAATCTAGTGTCAGGTATAGTCAGTCTGTCCACGGTTCCACGACAGAAATCATTGAGTACACTGTTTGGCAAGGAACACTAATCGAGAAATGTAAAACGAATATTGACGTTAATTTGAAAGCTGTGCTCAACACTGCTAAGTAAACTTTACCATCGACATACATTCCCGTTATTACATTAGTGTTAAAACATCTTTGCAAAACGATGATTCAATTCATATCCCTACTAATATTATAAATCCACAAAAATGTGTTTGTTTGTTATAATTTCACGCAAAAACTACTGAACAGCATGACAATTCAGCATAAAGACAAATTCTGCGATGAATTAAAAATAGTTTTTGTTACGGCGAAAATATGTTCCCAGCCAAAACCGCGGGGCACAGCTACTGTCGTTATTAATGTTTAAAGAAATGTATATTTCATAGTGTAGGGGGGACAAACGAACAATCGGTGCCTCTCTACGAGTATCGACGCCCATGAACATCAGCATAATTACTATGCCTCACCTACCCACCCAATGGGCCACCTGCTACTCACAAACCGCACGAAACGCGACACGTAGGTGACACTCTACGGCGGTATCAAGTGAACTAGAGGTCGTGACACCGGTCGTGCCGGTAATTCGTCCGGTCAATGCAATGCAGCATGGCACTACGTTTTACTAAAAATTATTATATTCCATCACAGTTTTTAGTTTTAACATTATTTTACACAGTAGACTATCTTTAGGTACCTGAAGTCTAGTGACCCTCAGTAATATGTACGTATGTAGGTAGGCAGCCGAATTAGTGAAGGTTAATGAAATAAAAATGAAGGCCACTAATTAGTCTTTAAAGTGTCATTAAAATGAATACACACACGTGTACACGAAGATAATTTTAATATGTACTTTGTTAGTCTAGCAGGAGAAATCGCACACGATCCGTATTACATGTGGTTATGGCTCACATGTAGCTTGGAAACCCATTAAATAGGTACACATAATATATAATTTAAATAAATAAGATTTCTCTGAGAACCAAGAAACGAAAACCATCGTACGTGTTCTAAATGTGTACTTATTACAAAATATGATCATAATCTATACTGTTAATATAATACTGAAGAGTTTGCCTGGCCATGATAATAATAATAATTAAATTAACTATTATAAACATTCTCATATGGAGGGATGGGTTCCGACCATCTCTCCCATCTGCGGGAGAGTGGGGGGCGGACCACTTTTCAACCCAAACATAGTCTCGTCGTCGGACGAGCACCTATAACAAACCGAGGATGCTGTATTGGCTGCTCTTTGCTTCCAGCTTGAGTTCAGGTCCCATAAAGAATATGAAGAATTTGTTTGTTTCAACGCGCTACTGCAATTATCGAGGAAGGGTATATAGTCTATATACCATGACACTACGAGTAATGCATCGAAGCGACGGTGAAACCGCGGGGCGATGTTAGTTAAGTATAAAGTGTAAGCCTAGTGTGTTCGTTGTTATTTGGAGCCAGCCCTTTTATTAATCCTAGCATGTACACAACATGACAAAGGCTTTCAAAGGGAATTCAAAAGAGGTTAGAAAAACCTGTCGATTTTTTAAGAACGCCACTTATTTTTCGGGTCACAACAAATGCAAACCTAGGTGTTATCTTCGTTTACTTGTTTAGTAGTAAGCAAATTATAACCGTGTGTTGGTTATAATCGCTGATATAATCCTATAAAGCCGAGTCTAGACTACATGCATGTAATGCACCAAGCACGTGGCAGTGTCGCGCTGGTCATGGTCACACCGATCGAACGACCAGCAGCGCGCATGCGCCTACTCCCGCACCCTCGGTCAAACATTCTACGCGTACTCTGTGTAACCAATAAACTGATATGTAGGACAGCAATAATAGGTACATGATCGAGGAGGTCTCGCAGTATATTTCGATAATGTTACGTTCTAGGATTTCACTTTCATTTGTGAAACACTTGATAACTGAAAAGGCATTTTGACACATTCACAAAATGGTGAAACTGAATATCTAATAATGTTAATCGTCGGTTAGGGTATTTAAAAAGACTGCCCGCCCCATGCATCTTACTAATACTATAAATGTGAAAGTTGGTATTAGATCTTCGTGAAAGAATAACAAATATACGTTTAATATTATTTTACGCAAGCAGAACTGAACGGACTTGGATCAAATTTTGTCCAGATATAGACCACAATCTGGAATAATTAAAATTGGTTTTAATACCGAAAAAAAAAATAACGGTTCCATTGGGTTAGGTTTCACACGGCAACAGCTAGTGTAATATAATTTTACTTATTTTACCAGAGAATAATTCAAAGTAAGTCTTTATTTTACCAGAGAAATATTCAGATTAAGAACAAAAAATGAAATTCTACATTACCAAAGATACGAGTTGCGGTTATCTTGATAAATAGTGACCAGAGCCCAGTTCAAGAATGAAGCATTAAGGAAAGCAAAGGAAAAGGAAGAAAATTCTCGCAACAACAAATAGTCTACGCCAATGTTATAATTTATTTACCTGGTGCATGTGTTTAGGCACGACAGATATTCACTTCTGTCATTGATTCTAATGGACAAAATAAATGTTGGGCGAATAAAAAAGTCGTGGCTACGCAACATCCGGGAGTGGACAGGAATCAGAAGTTCTGCGGAACTCCTCACGCAAAGAGAACAAAAAATGCGTAGCTGACTGCCAACCGCCACAAGTTGGAGAGGCAATCTACGAAGAAGAATGTTATAATTGAAAACCATTCAAAAGTCTAACTTAGAACGGAATCACCGTTTATTTCGTTATTTAACGAGCCCCACGTTTCAAATAATTTAGTTCACCCGAGACCAAGGTTACCGTGTTACCGCGGTTAAAGCATCTGAAACGTCGTGCGTGTTAAGTAATTAAATAATAGGTGATATCTCATATAAAACTATTTTAAGAGAACAAAGGCTAGTTTTTCTCCAATATTATTTTAGTTATCAACTAACGTTCCGAGTGTAATAATATCTAAACGAATAGAATTTGACATTATCATATTTAGCTGCGTTACTATGGTGTCGTGGACGGCCACTAGCTGAAGCTATCATAACTATCATGCATTGAACACCAGCACTTCCGACACTTCCCTACTCTCACAAATGGACGAAAGACACAAAATCTGAGAAATTTAAGAATTTGCTGTTACGACTTATAACGTTTCCGTTAAGAATGCAGTGACTACAGCATTACCAGTGGACTTGCAACCACGTCTTTCCAAATCTTTGGACTCTCTTAGTTCCTTATACGCACTGTTTAACCCTAATCATGACATCTCTACCGGCTCTTCCAGCCCCCACGATAATGCAAAACCAACGCGCGTTTCTGAGGCGCGTGAGCTGCTCGTTAGAGGGGGGGGGGAGGACACCTGGTCCATCGGCCGAGGTAATAATAGTTACTTTAGCCAATCTTAAATAAATATCGGCATGAATCATTCCTATCTGCGGGAAAGTAGGGGGTATGTCACTCTATCGACTTCAATCTCACCTTCACCGTTGACGGGCGACGATGAAGCTGCACTGGACACTTCCGTCAGCATAGAACAGTATAAAAGAAACTGCGTGTGTATAGAGGTATGTCCAGTCAACTTTTCTGTGTCCGTAGTCCTAACCTGAATCCAGGTGGGTTAGTAAAGCTTGCATTATATTTACATAATGACGGTTCTATTTGAATAAGTTAATGGACTTGAGGTGTTCGGGTCTCTCATGCGACCCAGTACAAAATGTATTGTCTTTCTGTCACTACTTTATCCCGTTCGGTGCCGAGTGAAAGTAGATTGTTGTCCCATAAATTCTAGTTTGTTCTAAAAGTTAGGACTGAGAGTTATACATTAGTTATTAAACAACTACCTATTTAGTTACAAACATTAATACTCAATTCATTAATGTGTACAGATTAAAGATGAAACTGTGGTTATTAAGACAAAACTAAAAGGTTTAAATAATAGCATTCATTCATGCATTCAAAAATTCACGAGCCGGACCAATTAGGTTTT
>JAFELO010001616.1:113392-195359 GCA_017140195.1 Eumaeus atala
AAAACTGCATTGTTGTTCTTGTAGTATTTTAAGTCTGTCCTGGATTGTGAATGTGGAAAGACCAATTGAAATAAATATGTATGAAAGTCTAACTAAACCTCTTATAGTCTCTTTAACCCCAAGTGAACTCCCTTTTATAGAATTTTATAGAACAAACTGTAACAATTGGGTTTCCTCGTCGCTACGAATCATCTTTGGCATTTTGGTGTATGCCCTTAAGAACACTGGCAGCCACATTAAAAAAAGCCACAGCCGATATAAATCGCTATATTATAAACACACTCCTAGGAGACACTCGAAGGGTTTTTATGAAGGAAAACAAGATCTTAAATGCCCTAATGAAGCACTTGAAACGCGAACAAAGAAGCAGTGTTAAAAACAATTTCAACTGTCAGAGCTTCAACTTTCACGAGGGTAGAGTCGTGAGAATATACACTGTATAGGCACAATGACACCCGAGCGCCGTGACACACTTCCCAGCTTCCCCTTGAAGAAATATTTAGATTTTCCAAGCGTTAGATGGAAGTTTGTAGGTTACCGGCATATTTCTGAAAGGGTGGAATTTTAATCAGTTATTTCTAAAAGTGCCTTTGAACATTTTACGTATTATCCATTTAAAATTTTCATTTAGAGCATTCATATATTTACATGGGCTATGGGTAGTTTTTATCCAACTCTTAGTGGACTAAAGATAACTGCCTAGTTGATGTTCCTTTTTTTCCTTGTAGTATAGGGGGACAAACGAGTAACTACAAAATTTCTTGACTATCGACGCCCATGAATATATTACCAAGTGAATCTTGAGACACTGAAAATAAGGGAGAGGCCTTCCAAATAGCCACCGTCATTTGGTCCAGTTCGTTGACAGGAATTGATAGACCAGTAAGCTTCTTTAGAGCAAATTCAAGATTCGACAATAGATACACACAACCTAGAAAATAAACGTTTATTTAGAGTATTAGAGCTATTCAAAATAACCAGATTTTTTTTAATATATCAGAAAAATCACAATAATGACAGGACAGTCTAAGAGCCAAAGTAATATGAATATTTTCATTCAAAAACCAAAGTACGCACAGAGCACAAAAGTACGCCTAAAGCGTATACATCAATGAACAATAGTCAACCATCGCTAATCTTAATCGACGAGCCTGGCCATAATTCGAATACACGCGGTCATTCCTAAGAGCCAAGCTTGCAATGTAACTTAATGGTACCTAAGCAAATGTTTGAACTGTAAATAGTATTAGAAAACGGTTACATTGGTAAGTATTCGCCTAAGTTTGTTGAACTGTAAACACGTTGAAAGATGTTGTAAAGATGTGAGGCACGTGCTGAGGAAGGAACACAAACGGCCACACTCTGTATGTACCGGATATATTAATATAAACATAATTACAAACATCTGCTATTTTATAACTTGATGTAACACCCCTTGTGTTATAACTTATAACAAATCTATAGACTTATAACACGTGTATGTCATAATGTTACAAGATCGCGAACATTGCCCAATTGCTCGTAACTGGGAGCGCAAACATCCTACTAGCGTTACGAACGAAGGATTGTATGCGTGTGTTTTTGTCTCCTTCACGTAAATACTACTCTAAATCACAATCTAGAATAACATAAAATATTTATCCCAATAAGTTAAATGATTCCTTTGGCATACATGTTCCGCTGGTGAGAAATCGTTGGGCACATCTACAAGGTATAAAAGCGGACCAGGCTCAACATGAAGCTCGCGAACCGTTAGGTTATTATTTTTGTCAATTCAATATACCTAGTTCACGGCTAAAACTTATAATGGGGCTCGAGTTAAATGTTCACATAAAAAAATGAGAGTATCGGCAAAAAAACGTTGTAACATATAGCTGTTGTATAGTTAGTCTATTGGGCATGAACTCATCCAAACATTAACATAATGCGAAAGTTTGTAAGTATGTATATTCTTTCTCGTAAAAACAACTATAGTGATTTGGCTCAAATTTAGCAATTACATTTAATAACCACATACAGGTTACAATCTTGAATAACATAATGATACTGTTCTGCGAAATAAAAGTATTTCCACTAAAAATGAATGGAACAGATTTTTAGTAAATGAACGAGTGTTCAGAGGGGGACATCTAGTACTCCAAAATTCCATTGGACATGTCAGACAATTTGTATGATTCCAATTATTAAAATTGCAACATTGATTGTCTTAGTAGGGTACTGTCATAAAACATATATACGTATCTTTGTATAATAACATAATAACTACAATAGCACTTTAGAATATGCGTTATCATTCTAATGATAACATACACTTTTCACTCATCACATTTATATTTAATGAATAATGTGTTACATTTGGCGAATAACATTAACCAAACGATAACAACCTCTGTTATCATCATCTACCAAACATTGGTCATTTTTGTAACCTAATGTGGAACGCTAGGATTGGAATCCTCGTGTCCAAAACGATGACGACATCTGTTGTTATCAGTCGTCGGTCCGGTGTCCAACGTTAATGGCCGCTCAAACTTCTCCAACACAACACAGTATGTGTATGCACAACTAAGTATATGTATATTCAATGTTTAAGTAGGTAGAGTCTGGTTGAAGTGGCGGGGGGCCGATAGATGCAATTGGCTCGCCGCGACTTAGGCACTCAGTGAGGGAGGCATATGGCCAGCAGTGGTCTGCATCCGGCTTACGATGATGACGGTGTAGCGTAACGATGGGGTGACATATTCAAAAGGTATATTGTGAGACAGGGGCACCAACCAACGAATGTGCCTCTTTAAAGAGAGTTACGCCAAAGTGCTCTAACATAGCACAGAGATTGTTACTTTTGACAATCCACCTTTTGGACGTTTAGCAAGAGGTACATATGCTGAATTGCAGCGGAATTGGTCCAGCGGGACTGCGGAGGTACCTCTCGCTCACATGATACCGGTTTAACGTGACACCTTCGTTGTCGCGTTTCTTACGATTTGTGAGTAGCCGGTGCCCATTGGAGGGGCGAAGGGCGAAGGAATGGGGAGGATCAACTATTTGCATAACTATTCTGTTACTGCTACTACTTTACTATCCGAATCCTGATGGCCCCTTTCTCTTTAGCTTATAGGTACAAATATAATTTAGTTATGTGTTACAATTACAATGGAAAACCTAATCATTATTCATATAACACCATGACCTTATTAATTAACTCTGTCGTCGTACAGAAACTGCCGTTGATATGAATATAAATTCGGTTATTGAAATTGCCTACTTGGATAATTTTCAACGAGAGGGCAGAGAGTTCTGAAATAGGCAAACTGGAAATTTTTCACGACTACCGACGCCCAAAGACTTCCGCATTATTGTTATACAGACATGAGTTGCCTTCCTCACCGACCCGACCGCGTAGCTATCACTTTGCAGCAATGTCATGTAAGCGCGAGAGGCACCTCTCCGTCCATCTCGGTCTTGCAATCCACCTACGCAAAGTACTTGTATTATTGTAAAGAAAAGTGAGACTGTGCCATATTTTTCGTAACCCTAATTTAATAAATTGTTGCAAGAGAGAAGAAGATAATTTATTGTTTTGCAAGAAGTACAGATCTTATAAGTGATAGGAACATCATCACTTCGTGTGCTTTCAAAAAACACAAGCTCAAGATTTCCTTGCCGAGTAAGATTTATGTTTAACGTAAAAATTACTCGGCAAGGAAATCCGAGATACCGGTCGTAGTAGACAACTATTCCAACATAGCTACTACAACTGGTGCCTCAAGATTTCCTTGGCGAAGCTGGAGCTTAGCTCGCTGATCATAAAGCAAGAAGTCTATTTCACAAGTGGTCAATGGATCTCGTCTGGTCGAGTTATGCGACATTGACGTCACGAGATATAACACCACGTTGGATAAATGCTTATATCCGTATTATTCAAGTTAATTATTTTCTACATGTTACAAACTGTTATCCTTCTGGATAAGGAAAATTTCCATCCAACATTCCGTTTGACGTATAAATATCCTTAATTCTGTTAAAACCAGACTAATCTTTGCTATAAAGCAACACTAAAGAGGTAAGAGTAACACTAAAGAGGAATTAAACAAACATCTTGGGCGTCGGTAGTCACGTATAGGTGTCGTTAGTTAATTAGGGGCGTCGGTAGCCATCGACAGTTCGTTTAACTATAAGAAAACCTAAGGGACTTGACAAGTTGGCAATGGACGCCAAGGGTCGAATTTCACTGAATCAAACTGGTTTAAATAAAAAGGCAATTATGAGTGCTATAATTTACATTCGAACTAATGGTACAATAGCGCGTTGTTGTTGGTTACAGGCACGTACCTTCCTAACAACAACATTCATATACAAAACATTCCACGTCTATGCTATTAATGATTTACTCATTCAGTCTCAAACACTATGAAGGTACTATAAATACGGCTTACTTTTTTTATGAAATGTATCAGTTTTGTAATATCCAAACCGTTGTAACATAATCGTTTGTAACAAATAAAAAAAATCTAATTCCAAACGGTAAACCAACGAAGGTCCACAAAAAATACATGTAGGGCACACCTAATGAGGCATCGCTGTTTACGTACTTGTTCAATAGACGTAAGAGCCATTGTACGTTTAGCGATAAGATAATTGACTTTAAACGGTATAACGACACTTAAATATACTTTCAATATTTATTTTTGGCTCACCTCCGCATTTCCAGTGATATGTTTGAACCGGGACAGCACTGGCTTACCCCGTGATCTATTCAACGGTAATTCAGATACGGGCTCCATAACAAATCACTGATAGTCACTTGCACTGGCGATATTTAACGGTTAGTCACAGGTGTACAAACGATTAATAAGAAACGAATGCGAAACAATAATTTACATAACTCATCCGCTCTCTGTATGCGTATGAAACATACTGCTATTTCAACAATATGTGGCGCAAACAAGCGAGATACCACATTTTTCCGTCCACAAATCACATCCGGAGCAAATGTAGCCGGATGAATCAACGCCAACCGGGTGTAAGCTGTTGCTGATAACAACTTCAGGCGCTAAGAACTAAAACATTCAAATGAATCACTAGTACATTACATAGAGCATGCAATACGTACGTCGTACAATCGGCTCGAATATTGACGCTTTTATATGGTGTGAATTTCACGAGACACGAAAATTGTACCGGTTTACCGGAATGGACCGTGGCACATAATTACAAACCTACGCACGCGACAGGCTCCAGATATATCGCTGATTAATGTTTTCGAGCTATTTTTTCCAATCGAACTCACTAACCGACGACCACTTCGCGATTAACTTTTCGAACACTGGAACAATGGGAAGGGCGTGTTGCGGTCGTATTCGTCACCCATTCTTATCGTCTATGTGCGTGTTACGGTCACCCAGACTGATACCAATGGTTAACCATAAGGAGCACATAATGGTGTCAATGTATCCCCCCGACCAAGCGGGGGTCACATAGCGGTTGCGAATTCCAACTCGTAATTCAAACGATACTCGCGTGAGTACGTGCACGACGAACCAAACAGTTCTACTGACCTAATAATTTGTTTTCAATACTATTGCGCATATATTATTCATATAATGTTTCATAGTTTCTCTATGGTCGGTTTATTTTTAAGGACAATTCACAATTTATCACCATAGTACTTTAATACTCACCGCTGCAATTGTAGTCGGATGAACACCACATGAAACAAGAGATAGTAATATTAGTACGTTCCAAATCCATAACACCCAACATGCGAACATCGATTTGATTGAATTTACCCAAGCAAGGTAGACAACACGAACCTACGTCTTCGAGGCTATCACTACTCATATAATCGACTTCCATAGAGCAATTATTAATAGTAAAGTCATGAGAATATATTAGTTAATAAGCAAACAGACGCAGGAACTGTCCGCGATGCGGAAAATTAATGCGAAGGTTGACGAAGGCGATAGATGCGACTAATGTTATTGTTAGATGCGACTAATGTTATTGTTAGATGCGACTAATGTTATTGTTTACAAATAGTTATTGTTCAATGTTTTCATCGGTGAATATAAAACATACACTGCACATGTCTACAGATACATCACTAGTGTCCTATTTCTATTGTTTGATCAACGTGAGAAATTCAAAATAAAAATCGCCCAAAGTAGAGTCGGACTCATGCCGAGTGCTCCGTACATAATACGGAATATAATAATAATAACACGGGAAGTACGAGAGTTCCTTTTTTTCATTCTCATTTTATTTGGGAGCTTTCAGCGTTGGCACTATCCCAGCTCCATCGTATTATTAAAATTTTACAAATTAAAATATTTCTTAATTCTAAACATTTAGTAAATACTAATTAACAAACATATACATACACATATCTGAGGCCGCCTGCACAATTTTTTTATGAAATACATAAGATTGTAATGGTTTTTGTTCAGCGATATAATTTTTTTTTTTGTTATTATAGAGGCAACATAAATACATTATGTGAAAAATTCGACTGTCTTGCTATCACGGTTCATGACATGGTGTCAGGCGGAGAGTCTTAGCAATAGGGTTCAAATTTCATCATTAGGTACGGATCCCTAAAACCCAATGTTTGGTGATACTAGTAAAAATAAAACTGAATGAAATCTTACGTGTGGTAGACGAAGTCTCCGGAAAATCCATCGTAAAATGTTCAAAATCTAGCCAGCACTGTGTCCGACACACACTGAGCCAACGACATAATTGGATTCGATTATTTCGAGTATCAATTAACAAATGTTTCGTCGTTCTAAATACAAACAGAAACAAATATTTACATGCACAAGCCGACGACGTTATGCTATAATAGGACGCCTCTTAGCAACTGTGCAAGTGTTTTTTGCGCGCGGGATAAATAGGCGTTTTATGTTAGCGACTTGGAGAATGCGCACACGAGAGCATGAAAAATACACCGAGTACTGCACACTGTGCAAATGCACTCAGTGCTATTTTCAATTCTTGCATAGAATTTACAACTCCGCAGATGCCAATGTTGCAAGAGATTTTATCCCTACTCGATTTGTTCAATGATGTATAGAAAACTATCGCTTTATTTTAATTTATAGAAAGAATACGGCTGGCAAGACGTTGGGGACTGCTACTCGAATTAAAAACAATGGAATTAGGTCAAACGGTTAGCTAGGTATAAAATATGCTAAAATCACGAGACGATAAACTGCACAACAGTGTCGGATTAAGCTAGAGCGGTGCCAATAGCAAATTCTATTAAGGAGCCCTTCGATTAGATATTATTTGGTAAGTTACTGCTTAGTGGGCTATGACAGACAATTCTTTCCTACATAGGATTGCTTTAAGCGCGAAGCATTTGCTACTAGTGGTTAATCCGGTACTAATTCACAACTAAAAAAGATTTCTTCACAACAACACTGATAAACTTTTGATGTTAATGTGATCACAAATCCTCTGGTTAAAATAATTGCCCCTTCACCGAAGATCAGACCACAACTGTCACGATGGTGTATATTACTGAGGCAGGATGTATGTCGTCACCTCGAGGTTCCGCTACAGAGCTCTGCCTTCTAGTTTTAGCTGCATGCTGTGTGAACATGAAACAATATACCTACATCATTTAAACCGTAATCTAAATGTTTCAATTAAATTTGTTACTTTAATACGTTTTTTTACGGAAGCGTTGGCTCAGAAATACGATTAGATAAAACATTTGTTTTGCAGCTGTATCCCTTAATACAGCCGCAATTCATGCGGTTTTTTAAAGCCGGTTGGTCTATTGGCGATGGGGTAAAGTAGGGTAGCCATAGAGATAATATAGGTAGAGAAAGGATGCGAAGAAGAGAATGCACTACTGTCTTTGTCTGTCTAATCTCTCATGCAGATTGCGCAGAAAGAATCAAATGTAAAAAAAGAAACAGAGAGTGAACAAGAGTTGTTGTCAGCTTCGATTTTGTCGGCTGCGTTACAGGCTGACTTTCCTTCTCTATCTAAATTATCTCTATGAGGGTAAAGCAGATGCTATATGCATATAGTAGATATATATGTAGATACATTGCCTCCAATTGTGTGGATGTTTATGTTCGCCGGCAGCCAAGTGACTTTCATTACTTGTTTCTAAAAAATATTATGTTTCAAAAAATAATGGTAAAACATTTAAGGCATGTATGTTTAGACATATGCATTAAATGGTTTGCAATTTCCCATAAATTATATATAGATATCTAGACGCTTATATGATCTAGACCATGGTTACTCAAACAGAATCTGGGAACACCTAAAGGATTGACAATTCAATAAATAGTGTATGTATACTTAGGGTTTCGCAGATTACAGCATCAACTAGCTACTCATTAATTAACTATTAACTACAGCATAAGTCATACATCAACTTAATATTTCCAACCAGAACCCGTGAAACTGAAATTTGTAGTTTACTAGACATATAATTTCCTAATAGGGCTCCAGGCTTTAATAGGAGTGGAACTGACCCTCATTATAGTTCAAAATGGAGGGATTGTTATTATGTAGATGTGTTGCCTTTTCTCTCCATTGGGCCACTGGCTGCTCACAAACATGTTACCAAAGTTGGGACTTTAGGATGGTATCATATGAGTGAAAAGTACCTTCCAGGTAATGCAGGCCCAATTCAGCTACAAAGCAGCATAGCATCCCTTACTTGATATAAGATAATAGAGTGTATTTAACATTAATTGATAATTTTTTATAACAAGCCTATATATTATAGAGGGTATTCATTTCATCAACAAATCACACACCAAATTACCAATGTGTGTGTGTTTTTTATATAATTCTGCTAAGGGTTACAAACTCTAATTACAGATTACACTGGGAATGTCCCATGTCATATGGGAAAATTTCAGGTGTCTAGCTATTATGGTTCATGAGATGGAGACAGATGGACAGAGTTTGGTTATGGAACCCTAAAAATGAGACCACGTAAATGTTATTTTTTGAGTTGTTGATGCATACCAGTCAATCTCAATAGGAATGGCAATAATACAGCTTCTTCTTATGACAATTTGCAAGAAAAAAGAAAATTATAAGAAGTAAGAAATTGTCAAAGTGGCTTTAAATAAATTTGGTTGGGAACTTCAAACATGTTTCATAAAAAATGAGACACTTTGCATCCTAGCAAAAAATACTTAATGTATTAAATAAAATTGTATGCATTAATTAATATATATTCTTTATTATTAATATAAACCAGTGTTCACTATAACCTGCAATAATTAATTTAATTAATAATATAGATCATCAAAAAGCTAAAATCCGAGGTATGTAAAGCCAGTATAACAGACTTATTTACAAAGAGTTTTATAAGAACAGAACTCAGCTGGGATATAGGTCATACTCAGCCGCTGGCCAATATAATCAAAGTCAATGTGATTCTTCTGTACCAACCTAATACTATAATTTTTCAGTACTACCAAGACGAACCTAATATCGTGTAATAATTATCTGTGTCCCCAGACGATACACTGATTAAATTTGTTTACTATGAAATACCTCAATTAATTAGATCTCCATAATACATATGAAATTGGCGGAGATCTAATAAACATTTAGGGAAGTAATAGTTTTCAAATTTTAATATTTTATTACATTTGTAAATACATAATTACATATTATATGAACCGTAGATAAAATTCCAATTTTTTCCAACAAGCTAAATTTTATTGTAATAATATAAACAACATATATGAATAAAACTATAGAAAACAATAACAATTTACAAGTATGTAACGAGAAATAAGTTACGTAAATATGTTTAATTCTTAAGTCACAACTCAATAATATGAAGCTGCTTTATGTGTCTTTAAGATTTAAATTCGAAAAACTACAATATAACCAACCTAATTATAAAAATGTATCGTTACATTGTCTTCAATTTTTAAACATCAGTAATAAGTAATTTGATACAGATAATTCATTGTTGGCGCGAATATGAAAGCCATGTGACAAAAAATATAATAAGTTAATTCTTTAAATAACCGCTTACCTGATCTCTGCATATTGAAAATATTATTACAATGTGAAATTATTGAAAAAACATGACCAAAACACCAGTTCAAATATCACTACACAAAATCGGAACTGTCAACAGCAACACCCGCCCTTGGATCAAGCAGAAATTGATTTTTGAGTTTTGTTGCCATATTGAGGGAAAGATTTTTTGTCAATAGTATGTGTTTATGCACAGTTTTTGAAATATTTTGAAGCGTTAATATTATGAAAAAATACATGATTTTATGAAATATGTAAAATGTGAAATTTAAATTAACTGTTAAAACGCTGCATTTTCTCTCGCGTGGATAGTGACGTTTTTGGTGTATGATTTCTATAACTTACTGAGATTTTCACAAATTAAAAGCGTTAGTATTAATATGGTACTGTACAAAATACTAATAGTAACGTAAAATATTAACTTTTTTATTAGAAATCCGTAAAAATAACTATGTGAAAAATGGTGCTAAATAGAAAAGAGATCTATCATGGATGAGGGTGGCTCTTGATGCACTAAAATGGAATTGCGCTCCTTTACATCCCGCATCTGACCTTGGTCTTAGACAAGCGGCTTACAGCGAAGAGAACAGAATCCATATCGATGATACCAGAAGTGGTTTCTAGATGTTGTGGCAACTCCTTGTTTATAGCCTCAACATGTCCCTACGTTCGAACATTTAATGTGAAACCGGAAATCCTACCCTAAAAAAAGCCTACTGGCGAACCTGCAGAGGAAACGTCAGATGCGGAAACTCTGGGCCCGCACCCGCTGTCCGAGGATCAAGGCACAACTCAACAAGCTGGCCGAGGAACTGTCTGCGCAGGTGAGTGAGTGTCGTGGAGCAGGCTGGGAAAGTATAGTTTTCCATGCTAGTGAAAACGACACTAACCCGCACGCCCTAAACAGACGTCTCACGAAGCCATAGACCACCATCACTCCACTCCTGGACACCACAGGCGCGAAACACTACGGAGCGCAGGCACGCGCCGAGGTGCTCGCATCACATCTACACACGCAGTTTTCACCACACCCAGCGGCGCCGTCGTTCGCATTGCATCACGAGCAGGTGGAGTGCCACATTCGAGAGCTCTTTCAGAGCCCAACTCCGCCACTCAGCGGGAAGGATTTTATTTCCCCCTCTGAACTGCGGAAAGACGCACTTCGCCTCTCGAGGCGCAAAGCTCCAGGCCCCGATGATATCCCCCCCACAGCGCTGGTGATGATGCCTAATCGAGACCTGACCTTTTGATGTGATATTTTTCATCACCATCATCATAATTATCAGCTCCTATCGGTCCACTGCTGGACATAGGCCTCTTTCAATGAACGCCAAGACAACCTATCTCCTGCTACTCGCATCCATCCCGGACCTGCTACGGCACGGAGATCGTCTTCCCACCTGGTGAACGATCGACCAATACTTCGTTTTCCTAAACGCGTCCTCCACTCCAGAACCTTACTGGCCCATCTGCCATCGGTTCTTCTGAGTTTGTGCCCATTGCCACTTCAGCGAGCTTATTCGTCGCGTGATATCGGATACTTTAATTCTCTGCCTTATGGATTAGTTACGAATTCTGTCGGACAGAGAAACGCCCAGCATAGCACGTTCACTAGCCCGTTGATCTACCGCAAACTTGCGGGACAGTCCTAATAGCACGTTGACCGGCCTAGGGAACTTGTTTGTTGAACATGACCTTTGTCTTGTCCAAGTTCATCCTAAAGCCAATACGTCGGGAGGATTCATTTAGACTGTTTCCTGCAAGCTCTCCAACGATTCTGGCAACCTATCCGGCCAGCCTATCACCAATCGTTGTTTATCACCAATTATTTATTCCAAGACGGACGGTCTCCGTTAAACTTAGATCTTTTACTACTGGATAAGTTACGCAAATATATCGTTTAACAAAATTGTCTGTCACTTTTAGTGGGGCAGGTAGACTACTACTACATATAAAAAACTCGCATTTTTACAAAAAATATTTTGTGTTGTTACAAATCCACATTTACAAGAAAATGCAGTATATTATTAAAATTAAGTTTAAAGTTCTGTCGTTTCAGTCGTCAGATGTTAATGTCAAGATGACGGTGACACCACTATATAGTTTGTGGGTGACACATTAACCTGATTGTGATAACAGGAAACAAAATATAAATATTGTAAACAATAATTTACTTCTCGTTGAAGATACTATTCAATTTCTCATTAAAAGTTATTTATTCATTTGTATGTATTTATGTCACCATGAATTTAAGTAAATTTTCAATTTTGTGTCTAAATAATTTATATAGATATAAGGTATTTTTTATATTGTTTATATTATTTTAAAGAATAAGGTACACAAAAACATCTGATTGTGCCTTACTCAGATGCACACATCACCATATATTAACTTTTACATTTTAATAATGTATAAGAATGAAATATAATCAAAGGTGGATCAAATTTGATTCATTTTCGTGTCTTGGACGAACTTAGATTTGACATATAAAATGTTTGAAGAATTCTTTAGCCACATACTACTTATTTCTCTTTCCTTTTTCTTAACAATCATAAAATAATAAGACATATATGAAATATACATTGTTAGGATTGGTTAGGATGAGGAAGCAGGTTACCTAATTGGCTGATTTTATTAAATCAAAATGGTGTTCCTGCAACTCTTAAATTTAGCTGTATTGTGGATATCCTCCATATATTATATAGTGCCTTTATCTATCATTTTCTATAATATGAGTAAGTACTTTAACATACTATGAACTGACTAACTGGACCCGTCCAGTAATTACCTCAACCTATCTAAATTTGATTTACATTGGCCTATTGTAGCGACATTACAACAAATCTTCTTAAGATTTGTTGTAATGTCGCTAAAAAAGATATATAGAACTAACTTTTTACTTTTATATTTCATATCCTAAAATATATACTTGCAGGCCATGTTAACAAAAAATAAAACAGGTGTTGTCATCATCAGAGCAAACTTAGCAATATCCTTTTTGTGGACATCAAAAGAACCCAAATTTAATGCTGACAAACTCGCACTCACCCCCTCAATATTAGAAATGGCTGATAAAATTTTTGAATCAGGAAAATATGAAGACTGCTATATTTTCCTTACGAAGTATCAGGTATATTAATATATTGTTAATATTCAAAGGATATTTTAAGTGAAATTAAGCTATTGATATTGTTAGCCAAGTAAATTTCCTTATGGAAATAATACTAAAATATAATAATATTGAAAATTTGACTATGTATTGTAAAGTTAAAATTAAATTTATGTACCTATTTGCATCTGTCTTTTTAATATTGTCGTACTTTGTTCTGTAACTGTAACTGAAAATGAATGAATGAATTTGAGTTTATAAAAAATCAGACATCATAGGGACTGCTAATAGAACTGATAACTTAAAAGTATCACCTCACATTGACCAGTATTTAGTAGCATATACATGTAAAATCACATAGCTGCTTAGGGTATGCTGCAGTTGTGGGTGGGTGCAGTAAAGGTAAATAAGTTTTCACTTTATGATTCAATATCAAATTATTATATTTAAAATATGATTTTATACATCTATTTTTGCACATAAATACCTCAACATTTTGCTCTCAAAATAACCATCAAAAGAAACATCTGGAATGGTTACATAAAGTAATTGTATGTTATGTTATGTAAGCAGTTTCATTAAAGAAAAGAATCTTGAGTGGTGGATTTTACAGCTATCTCACTCATAAACTATTGCGGTCATCTTTGTATTTACTAACTAATAAGCAGGTACTCGAAGCAAAAAAAAATTACACACATTTTTTTTCAATAGCTTTTTTGTTACAATTTTAAGTTTATTGTCATTTAATGTTTTTCAAGTTGCTTAGTTCCTAAATTGTTGTCATTATTAAGTGATGTTGTTTATTGTTGAATTAAATGGCCTTCAACATGAATTTTCAGTCATTAAGAATTTTTGTGTTGTTGTCAAATGTGTTTGGGGTCAAATGAGCAGTCGGAGCCTTAGATGACTATCATTGATTACAATTCTTTTCTTCATTGAAACTGCTTATAATAATATTTACATTTCTTGTAATAGTATTTCTTATAAGATTAATTGTTATTTGCGTAAACACACATTGCATTTTATAAAAGGTATTGTGAATAAACCATCAATATTCTGATTTGCTTAAATTAATATTTTAGTGTAATGAGATCTAAATGTTATTTTTGATGTGGACAGGAACTTGATAACATTGAAGTGAAGTGGCGTTTATGTCGTGCAATCTACAATATGGCAAAAGAAGATAAATATGACAAAAAGTTTAAGAAAACAATACTCGCTAAAGCATACGAAATAATTGAGTGTGAATTACAAAATCACAGTGGTAATTACAACATTCAAAAATGGTATGCTTTGACATTGGATGCTAAAAGTTCATACGAAGGAAGAAAGCAAAAATTAGAACAATTGAACACAGTAAAAAAACATATGAGTGTAAGTAGGTACACTTGCAATGAAACTACTTTTACGGATATTATTGCGGTTTATGTAATTATTTAATTGCTTGAGGTACTGCTTCGCCCTATTGAGCATACCTAACTTCTGGGACGCTAAGTTAGTCTTTACTTCCAAGTGACCACGGTACTGAACGTTAGTTGAGATTTGTACACCTAGTGTTCCAATGCTAGCTGAGGCCTTGGAAGTGTTTTGAAACCGAGGACTAAGTACAAAAGTTGTATTTTTAGCGGTAAACGCGCAAAAAACTGTCTTGTGATAAAGTTGGACTGGATTTAGGCGGCCCCATTCCGAGACTTTTGATAACAAAGACTAGACTTCCGACACAAGTTTGTTCCGGTGCTAGTTAACTTCTTCCCGCGTAATGTTGACGCGGATATTGTATAGAGCGTCTGGCGCTATCGTCCGCATAACAATGAATTCCACCGGTTTGAAGCATGTTATTGATATGCAGGAGAAACATAGTGGGAGACAGAGCACAGCCTTGTGGAACGTCAGAATTTACAGGCTTTGGGTCTGGGCATACACCATCGACTACGACCTTAATGCTCCAGCCTGGTAAAAACCTGGTAATCCAGTCGCATGATTTCACGGGAATCCCAAAATCCGGATGCTTGGAAAGAAGAGCTTTGTGCAAAACCCGATCGAAGGCCTTTGCCATCTCCAAACTAACCGCCAACGGGGAGGCCCCTTTGCTTCAACAGACTGCACCCATCTATGCGCGAGGTAAGTTAGGAGGTCACCAGACGACCGACCGTGACGGAAACCGTACTGACAGTCACTAAGTAGCTGGTGCTCCTCTACATACCGCAGGATTTATTTTCATCATCTTTGAAAATAAAGGTTATTTTTGACGGGTCCGAGCCGAGGTTTTGTGGGATCGGTTGCACCTGAGCGGTTTTCCAATCCCTTGGGACGATACCAATAGAATATGAGTACTGGAAAAGACGCGTGCAGACATGTTAGGAGCACATCTTTGCAGTAGGATTGGTGCGATTTTATTGGACCCACTCCACTTATGGATATCCAAGGAAAGAAGTGCTTTCCGCACTGAGCTCCGTCGATTCTTTATGTCCGGCATAGAGAAATCACAACGCAAGATTGTAGGCGGTTGAATTCCTTGGTCATTCAGAGCAGAGTCGGATGCAAAAAGACAGCCCAGAAGATCTGCTTTCTCTTTTGCATCATGAGCCAACAGGTTCACTGAGATGGTGATGTCCGAGGACAGCCTTGGCGAGAAGCCATAATGTAGGAGTTCCTGAAGGACAAGCCGCTCGCCAATTTAGCCTACATGCTCAGACTTTGCTTTTGCGATAACACTTCTGAGGGACGCGGAATCGTTATTGCGCTGGTATTTATATCCTCAGTATTAACCAATCCTGATAGCGCTCCTGCTTACGGCGTAGAGCCGACCAGCAGGAGCGACCAAACCAAGGCTGGGACATGCCGCCAATTGATACCACAGAGAACTGAATAATAAGTTCCATTCCCTGAAGTACCACATCAGTTGACTCGTGTCAGCAATGGCGTGAGGATTGTCCAACCAGAATCAGGTTTACTTCCATGGGTAGGATGCAAAGTCCCAATCTGCAGACCTACAGTGCCAGACACGACGGCAGCTTCCAATATGCCACATGTTGGAAGCTGCCGTCGTGTCTGGCCTTGGTTTGGGTATATCGGCACAGTACACCGTATCACGCAATGGTCCGACGATCCTAGAGGAGCGTCGACGGCAACCAGGTAGCTGTCCGGATGAGAGGTCAACAGAAGGTCCAACAGGGTAGGTATATGATCCCCTACATGTGGTATTCGCGTGGGCGATGAGACCAGTTTTGTCAGAATATATGCCAAAGCGAAGTAAGAAAAAGATCTTCCCCTATAGTTAATGAAACGCGAAGCGAGTCAATCGGAATGGTGGACGTTAAAATCTCCAAGAATTACGATCTGTTTGGTTGGAACACGTTGGAGCACGGAGTCGGTCGCCACGTCGATGTGCTCGATGAGTCGATCAGTTATGTTATTACCGTCATGGGATCTATAGATGCACGCTTAGACGCCGGGTGGTCGTCGCTATCTACGCGAAGCCAGAGGATGGAAAGATCCCTGTTTTCAAGACGGCTAAGGCGGCGAAAGCTGATATTCTCCCCGACGTAGGCGCACACTGGAGTGTGCCAGCGGTATAGAGGGGCGCTCCAATTTAAACCCAATAAATTTGGATAGGTAAGGTAGGAGGTATCAGTCGGAGAAGGAATTTTGGTTAAAAAGAACAGAACACTCTTTTCCGTTTCTATGTGATGGGGAACGGCGTTCAAATTAGATTGTAATCCCCTGATATTACAAAATTCCACAGACATCGTTGTGAGGGGCGACTTCGGCTTTCTGAACCGTTTGTCCTTAGCCAGATTATCATAGAGCACAGCATTGCTTGCCCCCCTCCCCCCAGAATACGAGGGGCAGCCTGTGCTACCAGACTCAGGATTCAAAACTTGGGTACCTTTTACGCGCTACCTCTATAGCACGTTTTAGTATAACATTGATGTCTTGTGTTTACGCGAATGTTACTCATTACAATAAAACTACTTTTACGGATTTTATTGCGGTTTAGTTAATTGTTTAACTAGACAAAATTGACAATATTCTCAAGCGAGCTTCAACAAACATTTATTTTGAGCCGAAAAAGAACGTTAGTCAGTTCTTACCATCAGTGAAATGCCATATAGGTACAAGATGCAGGAGTGTACAAGCTTGATTGTTAGGGTGGACTCTCTTATATAGGGCAAACTAAAAGATCTATAAAAACTCGCGCTAAGGAATATATAGTTGATATGAAAAACGGGCGTGTGACAAAATGAGCGGTCTGTGAGCATGCTGAAGTTGGCCCCTACCATTACCTTAGATTTGATAAAGCGCAAATTCTCACTAGAATACACCGATTCCTTCCTTGGATGACACATGAGGCAATTGAAATTTAAAAAATATCCAAATTTCAATCTTGTTCTTTGTTTCAAAGTTGTTTTGGTTTATCACTGGGTCCCACTCAATGATAAACATAATCAAATCGTAAAGTAAACAACACCTCAAGACAGCAAGATATAATAAGAACTAAATAATTCTAATTATTCGGGTACTCTTTTATAATTTGTGACATCAGGTCATCTGTCATCTCAGTCCACCCGTGCCCATGTTGTCGGGCTAGTTAAATAATTAAATAAACTGCGATAAGATAAATTATACACTTCATGAGGCACTTTTCATGACCAAGATCTACTCTGCTCCTGATCAATTGGCTTCGCAGATACTCCGCCATATTAATTTTCTTGCGAGATTCATCTTCCTGTTCTTGATATCCTTCAAGCTTGGCAAGATCTGGATTCTCACAAGGCAACACAATGTCTTGTTCTTTAGAGTCTCTCTATGTCTCATTGAAAATGTTAACCAATTGACGACAAAACAATTGACCTCTTTGAATTACAATATTCCCTAACCTAATAATAAACTAATCTTATAAACAGCATCGGTACTTCGGGACCGGTACGATGTTCAAAAAAATAATGAGTAGGTTCTTTCCTTCTATATCAAAGACCGGCAATGCCTGTCTGTGGACGTCGGAGATCAGTAATCTGATTGCTTGTTTGACCACTTTATTATAAATTGGCTTAGACTCATCAAAACCCCATAGACGTTACTTTCGCTTTATAACCGTATTTTATGACAATATCTACTCGTACAGCCTAGATAATTCTATCCAATAGGACTAGTCCTTTGAATTGTTATGTTAAGTGCAGTAGCTTCGCCAGCAGTAGTAGGTCTCCGATTGTTTTTTCGATTCGATTCCGTCGATTACCATTTCTCGGGAGATTGGAGGATTATAGGTACAGGTACAGGAATTGCAAAATCCTTTGCACTAGCAAAAGGATCGAGTTTTGAAATTCGCTTTTCATCCATCCACGTATTCCAAAGTCTGACAAATTAAAATGTCGTTTTCATCCGGACTCGAAACTCCAAAACTGTAACATACTCACGCGGTGGTTGCAGTCTTGAAACAGCAAAAACTGCATATACACATGATATTCAGAATTACGCAATTATCAAATCGAATCGCTTAGACGGGCGAGGGCAGCGTCGCACTCAGCGCCACAAACTGTAACTTGAAAATGGCCATGACGGATCGGAATGACACTGTAAGCCGTAAAATTCACAGAATCATCATCAATCATCACTGAAACTGTTATATGCTTCGCTGCAGGTTGCTGCAATCTCGGTATGCCTTATTTCACATCAATGTAATGTTTCCCCCCTTGACTTATTCTTTGTGTTGATGACACAACACATTTTTATGTTGTATGCATATTATGTACATACACATTGTATGTATAAAATATTTTATTAGCCTTGTGTGTCCCACTGCTGGACATTGGCCTCTCCGTCCATCTAATTCGTAAGTAACGTAACAGACAAACTTACTGAATAAAAATAAGTATAATTAATAATGGAGTTGAATTATAGGAAACTAGAAATAAATCGCCGCGTGCGTAAAAGCGCCTTCTCCGCCTGTTCTTAAGCCCCTTCTTATTATAAGAGGGGTGCTTCAAGCACCCCCCTCTGTTCAATTGGCTTCGCCAACAATTCAACAGTTTACGGCCTCGCCAAGGCTTGAACCATGAGGGACGGGGGGGGGGGGGCGTCTGTCACCCATGCATAAAGATGGAATAATAATAGTAATTGTCGCTCGTATTTGCCATATTGCACTAGAATCATGAAGTGAGGTGGTCAATCGCTGTAGTAATAGTGTGTAACTCGCCGTGTGCGCATGACACCTTTATGACATTGACCTTCAAATTTCATTCATTATCTCCACGCGTGATTTCCTACTGAAAGGACGTCCGTTTTATTTGATATAGTTTTCGCGAGTGACCGGTGACGTGTCATTGCTGACACTGGTAGCATTCCAACGTCCAGACATGCGCATTAAACACCAAACAACAACACCTTCAGTACGCACGGTCGCGACTTACATGCTGCATCGCGACTGATACGAGAAGATCACGATGGCATTAAAGATCAAGTTTCGGAGATGTTTGAAGTCTACTTCGTGTAGGGAAGTACACGAAGTAGAAGTATCCGCTCGTACGTGAGACGGAGAACTGTCTGTCTTAACTACTCGCGCGTTTGGAGAGTGTTAAAAGGGGATGGCCAGCATCCATATAATTGTCGTCGAGTGCAATGTGACTACGAGAGAATGGAATTTAGCAGGCGCGTTTTAGGTAGGGACCGAGAAGGACTTCCTGAATCGCATAATGTTCATTGATGAGTGCTCTTTCGTAAGAACGGATGTTTTCAATGCCCACAGTGAACACATAATATGGTCAGCGGCATGCTAGAAAACCCAGTGCTAGATCGCGTAAGCTCGAAATATTATTCAACATTGTGAAGTGTGCAGAATTAGGGATACGGGAATATTGAACAGCACTTTCGCAAAGTAGATGTTCGGTTAACTAAATTAGTGGAAAAGTGAAAAAATCATGCAATTAATAATTTGAATCGCTAATTCACGTAAGATGCAATCGGCTGTTAGGACCATGGGTCCCAACCTTCTGAGTTCCACTACCATGGGCCACCTCTCGTGAGAGGAGCTTTGTTGTGACAAAGTTTGTGCTATTGCGTAAATGTTGTGTATAATTTACTTTAATGTTAATTCCTTATTTTCTTTATTACTGTTCATTTATCTTATATTTTTGGCAGTTGGCCGTCGAAATAAATCCAAATGATGCAAGCCTACTACATATGCTTGGTGAAATGTGTTATCAAGTTATAGAAATACCATGGCATCAGCGAATGACCATTGAGCTTCTCTATTCCAAACTGCCAAATTATAGCTATGAAGATGCTCTCGAATATTTTTTAAAAGCGGAAGCAGTACAACCTAGATTTTACAGTGTGAATTTACTACGATTGGGATGTTGTTACTTGAAAATAAATAGGCAAGACCAAGCAAAGTATTACCTTAAACTGGCTGCAAGTTATCCTGCTAAGTCTAATAATGACCATCAAGCCAAGAGAGAAGCTGCAGAGATATTAAAAAGATTGAAAAAATAAAGTAGAAGTTATATTTCCTCAATTACCCATATTAATTTGTAACAGATTTTGACTAAGTACAATTATTATTATTTGATCTGAAATATATATAGCATCGAATTTTTGTGTTTGCTCAGAAAATGTTATTTATGATCCTCCGTGAACCTTCACTTATTTGTTCCGAGGCCACTTTAACTTTGACGAGCGCTCAATGCTCATAGTAATCTGGTAAAGCTGGGTTTCTCTTCGCTTCCATTGCTTAATTTAGGTCATTCAAGGCCCTTAAAAGAAGGGTACAAAAGAGATATAACACTCGGATAGTATAAGTAATACCAGAATAAATTAAGTAAATAAATTAAGTAATTATAGTAAATATCGTGCTTCGGAGAACACATGCAGCCTTCAATCCTGTTTCAGATTTCTCTCCAGTTGGATGAGAGAATATAGCTGGTCACATAAAAATGTTGACTTATTGTAGATTGCTAGTTGCAATGATCGCGATAACCAAATTTCGGTTCTGAGGATATAATAATTATGCTTTCATATATATTTCAAACCTTGTCGTGGCGGTGGGGCTTAGTAGCCTGGGGTGAACCCAGGCGAAGCCAATTGAGCTGAGGGGGACTTCTGCACCCCTCTTCTTATAAGAGGGTGCACCCCTCTTATAAGCCTCTTCTTATAAGAGGGTGCACCCCTCTTATAAGAAGAGGGGACCAAAGAACAACAGGAGGAGGCGTTTTTGCGCAAGGGGCAAAGTTGGTGTGGTTGTCCCGTGGTGCGGGGCAATCATGCTGTGGTGGCTGCGCCGGTCCCTTATGGGACTGACTTGGCGTCGGGGTGCCCTGAATATCTGTTGTTCCGGGACACCACACCAAAGGCGGCACTGGTGGCACCTGTTGTGGTTTTTGTGGGTATTCGGCACTATGATGTGCCGCGAGCCCCATACACCACTGGACCCCAGGGCCTGTGAAAGCGCGTAAATTCGTTTCCCCGCGTGAAAAAAAAACTACTGCTACTACAGTTTTTACGTTAAATTACTGACTTTTAAGAATCCTATTCATTTATATACTTATTAGAAAACAGTCTCCAGGAGGTGTATCTCTGTATATATCTGTGTGATAGATTTTAGTTTATACTGCTGAGGTAGCAATCCCGCAAGAAGCCAAGGCGGATCGCCAGTTTTGAATAAAATATGTTCATTTCAAAACATTTCATTTTAGTATGTGATACGGTTAAGACTTCGATAAACCAAATTCATAAAAATCACCGTGACATTTATATCATACATCGGTCATCGACCCGAGACCCGACAACGTTGCATATTCTTAACCATAGATAATACTTGTATACTGGTATAGATGCGCCACTGAGCTCTAAACCATCATTTTGGTAAACGCCTTAGACAATAGATGGCATTAGTTTCTATACATTAATAATATATAGATGTTTGTTTCTTCATTATATATATATATGTATATACACGTATCTACTTTAGAATTTGTTTAGTGCAGTAGATTTTTTATATTATTTATATTATTAGGTACATACCAATATGGCTGAACGGAATGTATAGATACTACGTAAACAGGCAAAACGGGGAAAAATAGAATTGACTAATTTATTAACATTTACAGTAAATAAACTATGTCTTATAAATACTACATAACAATTATTACAGAATGGCCACTCGTTTATATAGATACAAATCAATTGATTCAATTTAGATGCAACAATCAATAGTCCTTCACTTTCTAATAGGGTAATATAGTCATGAGTTCAGTTATAAACACATTTATTACCTCCTTTGCACCTGAAATAGCACTTAGTACGTAGACTTAATGGAAATTTCGCAATGCTTGTGTTCACAATGCGGGGAAATCCGTCGATTGTCCAAAGGTAAGTCAGAGTCTAAAATGCGAAGAAGATATATCGGTGCCCATGGATATGCCATGGTCCAAAATGGGTAGGAGATATGTCAGAGACTGTAAGAACAGCCAATTATCACCACAAAAACGCTCTAGAATCCGAAAAACACACTTGCACGAAGAAAAATCGATAATTCGAATAAATACGTTAGGTACTTACATGACGTCCAACGTCTTCCTTCGTCTTCTTCTTTTTCATCCTCATACGTTGCATTTCGTCGCCACACTTTGTCAGAGACAAGTATTAGGAATGTTTTAATAATCCTCTTCCGGTTTGCGCAGTCGAACAAAAAAAAGATAAAAATCGACAAATTAAGTTATTGAAATATCAAAATCATGTCTTACTTGATTTTCTTAATATGATTACAAAATTTGCGATTTTGCTATTGTCACAATTTATGCAATGGCGACATCTTGCGCGAGATCAGTAAAACTTCAGAGGGGAACTACACGATTTAGAGAGTAGATGGCATTACGTTCATATACATTAAAACTTGTGGCTTCCTAGTATGAGACTGTCGCCGTCATATTCTTAACTGATGTGCCTAAAAAAAGTAATTATTTGATGTTTGTTGTAAGATTTGTCTTACGTACAGGCTAAGATCGTAAGACCATACCGCCTCGTCTTTAGTAGTTTATTTTTATTTGGTTGTTTTATAAAGTATAGACCTTTAGTTCGCCATTTTGAGCTTCTTTTTTAGTCAACAATTAGTTGAATAGAAAATAACTGTTTTTTTTTCATACTTCCTCATAACAAATCTACACTATGTCAACTGACAAAGTCGAATTCCTAAAATATAAAATGTTGAATGTTCAACGTTGAGTTCGTTAAATTTGATTTGTTGATATTTTCGCTGAGTCTTATTAGCCTCGCGTGGTGAAACATTGCAGAAATATAATTAATTAGAATTGTAAATCGAATTCAATTCATAAATTTAAGAAATGGATGCCGTTACTGAGGAATGTGTTAGTGACGACGAAATATTTTTTGGCAAAATTACATTAAAGGAAGTTAAAAAGAGACTTTTCATGAATCATCCACTTAGCCAAACATTAAAGTAAGTATCAAATAGCCTTTTATAAAACGACTTTATAAGACATCGGCACGTTAACGAATTTTAGTAACAATGGGACGTAATTCAATAAAAGAGTGGCAAGCTGCATTACTGCCGCATTGGGCAGATACAACCGTCGTACATAGGTATCTTTCGATTACATGATACCGCTGTAAATACACAATACGACGGCTACTGTGTTGTTTCACGAGGTTTTCGAGTAGGCGGTGGTACATAGGTGCGGAAGAGGAAAGGATCGCAACGTATCTGCATGATAATAATGCGGATGTCTAAGATCATGGGAGACTGATCCGGTGGTGGACCCAGGGTTTACTGACTAGTAAAAAGTTCGTTAGCCCTTACGATAAAGTAGCTGTGAGCCTTAGTGTTGCTTTTTTTTTCAGCTGTTCCACTACTAAGGAAGAAAATAATGATGACGAGAGTATTAGAATAATTGAAACTCATTCAGAGCCAGACCTTATAACTGTGGATAGTATCATAGATTCCGATTTAAAGTCAGTTTCTAGCCCAAATGTAATTAGCGATGAAAGAACTGTTGGTTCCGATGTTAAGTCGGACGATAGTTTCATTAGACTGGAAAAAATGGTTTCCGAGCTATGTATGTCACCAACTGAAAATCAGCAACCACAACTGGATAATACCTTGGATGTTGTTAACTTTATTCTTAACAATGCAGAGCCAAACAAAGAAGATTTAAATGACTATGGTCTAGCACATCATGAGGATCCTAATTTAAATACAAAAATTAAAGAGGAAAAAAGCATTATATGTACTGACATAGTGGAAGTTTGTAATACGCCAAAAGTTAAGCCTGAAAAACATCCAAATTCTAGTTCTCTTAAACGTAATACATCTAAATGTGTAACAAATAATTTAAGTAACACTCCACGTAATAAAGATTACCTGCGGCCAATCAATGTGAATAATATTTTTAAGACACCTAAAAATTCACTTTCAAGTAAAAAAACAACAGTATCCACATTGAAAACACCTAACAGAACAAATGCTTACCAGCACATTACTAGTCCTATTGCATCTTACATTAAGAACTGTCCACAAGTACCCTTGTTAAAGGATGTACATCCCCGAAAACCGCTTCCAGGGACATCTTCAATACCACAACCAATAAAAATTTCAAGTCAAAACAAGTCCATCAATAAAGAAAATATACAAATTCCATCTATAGCTTATAAAAGTGCAAAGAAGACTAAATTGGTAAATATTTTATTATGATAACAGTATAGGTTTTGGCGCATTAGTTGAACCCAAATGACAGTTGACAGAGCAGGTACAGCACATAACAGAGCATAATGGTACATACTTGAGTTACTAAGGTTATGCATTGCTTTTCACATTACAGCTGTTACTGCACCTCCTCTTAGATTGTAAATGTGTTACTGTGCAAGCATTCAAAGTTAAAAGTTCAACTTATATATCTGCAACCTACATTAAAGCTTATAGTTAGTGTAAACTGGTAATACACTATGTAATTATTCAATACCAATAGATATTTATATGTTGTTGAAAAGATTTTTAAAGGCTGTTCCAAATTCGATAGAATATTTAGAAATAAATCTTTACAGTTGGAGAACCTTAGTGATTTGATCCATAAGTTTCTCTAACTTTGTAAAGTAAGGGTCACTTTCTACTCCAATCTTGTCTACTTTAAGAAATTTTATAATTACAGGAGGTGATAAACAGATTTGAACCTTACTGAATAAGAAGTGGTGCCGTGCGGCATTGCAGCCGAATTGGGCTGGCATGATTGGGGAGGTACCTCTGCCTCACATGCCATGACCATGAAGTGACAGCTATGCTGTTGTGTTGTGTGATTTGTGAGAAGCCAGTGGGCCTTTAGAGGGGAGGAGGGCAGGAGGGCAACACATCTGCATGTCAACAATAATGCATACATACACACACACACACACATATATATATAATGCTTGCTAATATACCAAATCCAACCACATCATGTCCACTTAGTGGTATGGCTAGGAGCAAGGGAAGTGGGCACTTACATATGACTTGACATAGGGGCCTCACAAGGTCTTAATTAACTTACTCCAATGCTGGTGAACATCATATTGACAACAGAAATGCTGAAACGGCTTTGAACACATCCAAATGATTCCAGTGTGTCCTTTTGCTATGGTATTCTCTTAACCCTCTCATATAATACATTACAGGTATCTGCACCTACTCAAGAAAAAATGCCTCGAGGAGAATGGCCAAATAAATTAGCAACAAGCTTAAAAAAGCCAGTCGTCATAATCCATGAGCACAGACTGGTTAATAGTGTTACCAGAAATCTGAATAAGAGACAGGAAGACAGTTTTGCCAATCTTCCACTCCAACAAGCTGATTTATCTGTGTGTACTAAAAAGTCTGCTTTTTCTTAATTATGTTAAATAATATTAATGATTTTGTTTGAAGTCGTCCTTAATTATTATTTTTTGAAATAAAAGACATTCATTATGCTTATGTTTCTGTTAAAATAAGTAACAGTATTGCACAGAGAGAAAGTAATGAAAAAAGAGAGATAGATAGTAAACTACATTTGCTCTCTTCATACTTAGATGGGTGCGTTTTAATGGCTTTAGGCTTCCCCAAAAACGCGTTTGTCTATCTGTCTCTCCTTTTTCACTAATTTCTTTCTGCATACACATAATTAGATAAAAAAAATATAGTAAAGCATTCTCATCTTCCTTCTCTATTAACGAGACAGACACTCAGTCATTGGCCTATGTCTTCCCCTTTCTCTATATGATGTCTGTGTAAGATTAGTAAAAACTTGATCTTTGAATGACTATAAATTTGAAACAAGATTTGCTGAGCTCAACCTGTACATTTGATAAGAAGGTCAGGCACCCTACAGAGGGTGCTATTGAGGTTCCAGGCTGAAATCTATATAGATTCAGCCTGAAACCTCACTAGTTTTGCTGTGTGACAATTGCGCGATAATTTTTTTTTTGATTTACATCTTACCTGACATCATCGTCTGTCGTAATGTGGTTTGATGGATATATGGAGCATGAGCAGAGCCCTCCATTTTACCCCATTCCCCTGGTTCCACTGACTTCGCAAAATGTTCCGAGAAGGAGGGTTTTGTAAGAGGTAGTGCCATGCTGCATTGCAGCAGAATCGATCCAGGACGACCAGGGAGGTACCTCTCGCTCACATCGTACCGATGTAAAGTGACAGCTATGCTGTTGCATATTATGGGGTCGTGAGTAGCCAGTGGCCTATTGGAGCGGAGGTGGAAAGAAAGGCAACACACTTTATTATGTGGATGTCTGTGGGCGTTCGTAGTCGTCAAAAGACCCCGATTGTTTTTTTGTTCTATACTATATAAAAGAGTACTGCAAAAATATCCTAGACATGTTGGTGTGGATATGCTATGATATAACTAACTGTTCTAGTTCAAGGGACTGTAAGGGGTGAAGGGAATAGCGTCGCGGATATTAGTAGGTCCCTCCGAAAAAACAAAAGAAATAAGTAACTAGTACAGAGAAATCTTCGTCCGCCGCCGTCTCGTATGTTCGACACTATCTAATGTACCGGCAAAATATCAAATACATGTTTTATCCGTTAATATCACTTTCAACTTGTAAAAATATGCATGAGAAAGTAAGTGATAACAGTTATGATAATATGACTTAATTACTTTCTTTAAATTGATTTGAGACGATGAGCGCCATCTGTATTTCTGTACCTGTAAATCTATACAGTTTAGTTACATTGTTTTACTACAGATGATAAATAGCACATTAATGGAACAATAAAATTATTGCTTTAGTAAATTATTAATTAAAATTGTGTTTTTGGTAACTATGTATCGATTTTCTCATGTCGAATAATGAAATAATAATAATAAATAATATTTTTTTTTATTCACGTTACCAAAATACATTCCATATATATGCTTGTGGTAGGAGTAATGTAGAAGCTTTACAACCATGATGATGGGTGATTATTCTGTAAAGTATCAAAAACAGCTGGGCTTATTAAATAACTAAATAAACCTAGATAAAATCCTTAAAATTAGTTATATTGTGAGAGTAACATTCGCGATCTTTACGATTTTTTATTTTTCAACATAATATTGGATTCAATTTATTTACATAGGTAGGAGGGACGGGCTGATAAATTTACAAGTCCGGAATGTACAATTACGACACATCTTAAATTTTGTTTAACCTGGAACATGTGAAGCAGGCTGTAATACATATTCACACCTCACCCGGCTTCGCGTACTGGCCAGTGCCCTCGGAGCAGTAGCGAAAAGCGGTGGCCGAGTTGGTGCATGTTCATCTCGTTTGAATAAATACTAGGTGGATTGAAAGTACTCGGCCTAACACAGATTCATTCAATTCTAAAAATCAAATCTACCGACACTATTTAGTTCAGTTCAGACTAGTTAATTGTGTGAAGTTCGAAACGTGTGCGATAATTAGTTGTGATTTTATAATTTTTTTAACAAAGCAATCGGCCATAGTTTCGGCAAATGAAGCAAATCGAGCAGCGTGCTGTCGTTAAGTATTTCCATAAAAGGGGAGATCACCGAAAGCCATGATGATATGGTCAGTACTTTAGGAGATTCTGCTCTGTCTTACTGATCAGTCAAATAATGGATAGCAGAATTCAAGCGTGGTAGAGAGTGAAAGATGAAAACGTCTCAAGGAGGCTTTCGACGACCACTACTGGCGAATGTTAAAAAAAAGTACTTGATTTAATTATGGGAGACCGCAGACGAACTCAAACAACTCAAACATCATAGTCAACGCATTGGGTTTCCAAAAGGTGTCTGCGAGGTGGGTTCCACGACTGCTTCCAGTTGAGCTAAAAAGGACGCCATGGGTTCGTTACTGTATGCCAGAAACAAAACAACAATCAACAACAGTGGAGAAGTCCTGGTTCACCACCCCCTAGAAAAGCTAAGGCGATTTTGTCGGCAAATAAAGCCATTACATTAGGCTTCAATATTCTGGGACTCGAAGGCTGTGATTATAATTGATTATCTGGAAAGGGGCCAGACTATAAACTTTAATTACTACTGTGTCTTGCTGCGTCGTTTACGATCGGAAATAAAGAAAGCATCCAGGAATGCTCAGAAGGAAATTCCTGTTTCATCAAGATAACGCCCACGGGCGTTCAAACGTCTGTGCTATCAATGGCTGAAATCCACAATTGTGGCTTTGGATTATTGCCACATTCACCTTATTCACCTAATCTGGCATCGCCAATTTTTTTCTGTTCCCTAACCTAAAAAAGCACTTGGGAGGTCAAAGATTTTCGAGAAACGACGAGGTCAACACAGCGGTTGACGGATATTTTGACTCTAAGGGAGTTTTTTTTAAAATGCTTTAAATGGGAGATGGCAAAAGTGCATCGAACTTGATGGTGATTATGTAGAAAAATAAAAATGTAACAGATTTAATACGTGTTTATTACTTGGTTAGGCCGAATACTTTTCAATTCACCCTCGTACATTCCTAAAGCCTCTTTTCTTTGTGGATTTGAGATTTCCAAGTTTGATGTTATTGAATATAAGTACACGATGATGATGATGAGATGCCGGTTTAATTTGAAACAGCTGAGGACATATAGACGAAGTTTAAGGTAGCCTCTGATGTGTGTGTCCCATTGACACTTTCACTGCGTATCTGGCTATGCGAACATAGAAAACTGTGCCTCTTTCGTCTGTGCGGTACGAGACCAGGATTGTAAATATTCTCCATCAAAAATCACGCCGGGTCCTCTTCGGCTGACCACGCACTGACGGTGAATAACACCCCCTCAGTGCCTTAGTGGGTCTATATAGGCCCACTGTCCTAATGGCCGGCATTGACCTAATGCCGCACAGAGCGTGCGTTTTTTGTGGTGCGCCTGTTATAAGTCTAACATTAGTGAAGTGTTCAAATTAGAAGATATCACCTTAAAAGTGCCAGTTTAGGAGTGGCCGTTGGTCATCGGGGTGGGGGGTGTTGGTGTGTGAATAAGAGCAATACATTTGCATCTGTTAATGTGCATCGATAGGTAGCCAAATGGCTACGATTGATCGTTTGTCCTGCTATGCTACAAAAGAAAAATCTAAATTGTTCCGGAGTAAAAGTAGTCGTAGAGGATAGTACCATAGCTGCGTCGCAGCTTGATTAGGTTGGCATAGCTAGGGATGTACATCTCACTCACATAACTCTGGTGAAAAGTGCAGCATGTGATTCCAGTGGCCTGTTAAGGAGTCAATGAAATGTTTCCTGTTTAAAACAGCATACACGTGTCCTGTATCATTAGAATAGAGAAATATATCGTAGCCTAGTAGATAGATCAAAGCGTTAGCTTCATCTAACTACTAGGTTACGAAATACTTTAGCTATCTACTATTAGTATCTATCTACCTACTTTATGATTATAAAAACCTAACTACTAACTACACATTTTAATGAGTGCCGCTGTGTGATGGGCACACGCGAACCGACCTAGGTTAATAGTGAAATATTTTTTAGGTAAAGTTTATGCAAATAAAAACAAAGTTTTTTTGAACTTACCCATATTTGCACTTCAGATGAGAACAAATAAAACGTCGACACTAAAACAAATTGTAAAAATTTTGTTACTGAACTGTAGAATTAAATACAACAATATATGATAATCCTTATCAACCACAACAAAATTTTCCTCCTCACATACCTTATTATCACTGGCAAGAACATGGCTGTAGAACAATTGACATCGTCATCATCATTATCAGCCCTTATCGGCCCACTGCTGGACATAGGCCTCTCTCAATGAACGCCAAGATGGCCGATCTCCTGCTACTCGCATCCATTCCGGACCAGAATCCTAGTGGCCCATCTGCCCTCTGATCTTCTGAGTGTGTGACCAGTCCATTGCCACTTCAGTGAGCTTACCCTAGCGTGATATCGGAAACTTTAGTTGTCTGCCTTATGAATTCGTTACGAATTCTATCGGACAACGAAACACACAACATAGCACGTTCAAGAGCCCGCTGAGCTACCGCAAACTTGCGGACCAGTCCTAAATTAAGAGGCCACGTTTCGGTCCCGCAGGTCCTCACGGGGAGAACTCATTGGTTGAAGTCTCTTGTCTTCAAGCTCTGTGGTAGAGGCAACGTGAGAATATTATGAAGTTTCCGGAATGCTGCCCAACCCAACTGAATCCTTCTATCGGTTTCCTTCTCGAAGTTATATCTATCTAATTGCAATAGTTGCCCCAGGTAGACGTATTCGTCTACGACTTTGAGAATAGCACTATCGAAGTTGGCCGGCCTAGGGAGGACGTGTTCGTTGAGCATGACCTTTGTCTTGTCCAAGTTAAGGCCATTACTAAGGCCAATAACTCGGGAAGATTCATTTAGGCTGTGCAACATTTCCTTCAAGCTCTCCAATGATTCGGCCACCACAACGATATCGTTGGGGAAACGAAGATGTGAGAAGTACTCGCCGTTAATATTTATGCCGCATTCTGCCCAGTTTTAATTCTTAAAGACGTCCTCCAAAGCATTGGTGAACATTTTCGGGGAAATAATATCCCCCTGTCTCTTTCCTCGATGCACTTGAACTGGCCTTCTTTGAACTCCCGGTATCAGAATAGACACAAAAGCAGAGTTATATAATGCTCTCAGTACTGCGACGTATCACCAATTGACCTGATATCGCTGTAAAACTTCCAGAACAGCCTAGATCGACAGAGTCAAAATCATTTTCATAGTCTACGAAGGCCTTGCCTTCCACAACGGCTGAGTGTACTCTTATGTACAACTTGCCTTGTGGTAGAAATGTGGTCCATGGTGCTCAATCCTCTGCAAAACCCCGCCTGCTCCGGTAGCTGGAATTCGACAAGCTCTGTGGTCAGACGATTCGTCAAGACATCTTTACAAATTGTTCTCAAGAGGAGAACAACTTGTATATATTGCCAAGAAGTGAAGTTGGTCTGTAATTTCGGAGAAGTGATTTGTCACCCTTCTTAAAAAACGAAACAACGTCATTTTCAAGCCATGCCTTTGGAGATACGCCCCGCTGAAGGACAAAATTAAAAATCATTTTTCGCCCTCATAATACAAGTTCGCCTTCTGCTCTAAGAAGCTCCTCGACTGTAATTTCGTCCTTCCCCGGTGCCTTTCCGCCTTTTAGCTGCGCAAGAGCCAGACCAAGCTCACTGAAGCTGACGTTCGGCAGATCGCCTGACAAACGTCGTGCTAGGCTTGCACGCGGATCGTTGTTTAGGATATCGGGATGAGGAGCGTGCGACGTATACAACTTGCTATAATCAGAGATCTAAATCCCAGCCTTAGAAGAAATATGTATTTTGTAACAGGTAGTGTCATGCTGCACAAGCCGAATTGGGCCGGTACGACCGGAGAGATGCCAGTCGCTCACATGACACCACCGTAAAGTGAAAGCTATGCTGTCCCGTTTCGTGAAGTTTCTAGTAGCAGGTGGCTCGTTGGAGGGGAGGAGGAAATGGAGGGCCACGGGCCCTTCATTTCCTCCTCCGCTCTTCTTCGCGAGGAAACGCACTTATGCTGCATCGGCACGCCCTGGATGGCCACAATCCCTGTGTGATGACTCTGAACTCCTTATTCGGGAATCCTGACAACTAAAACAGAAGCCCGCAGGCGCTTTGTAACTGTAATTTAATATCCACTTAGGCGTTCCTATTCAACCCATTTTCATCCTTCTTAGCCTCTCCTCGGTTTGTTATTTAACTGAGCCACTCCGATTCTCCCAAAAAAGCGATGTTTTTTAATTTTTCACTAGCGATCGGTGTGTTGTGGTCAAACAGAATAGAAACATCTTCCACCGCATGTCTCCAATGTTCACTCTGACCCCACAAATAGCGGCAACATTGCCGTGCTCAGAAATATGGTGATGAGTTAAGATAGCACAATTTCTCTGTCGCCGCCCGTCCGTTATTTTTCCCATCACCGAGCTTATTGAAATTACTATACTGGTGCCTGTTGTTGGTTGTAAACACAAAAATAATGCTACATTCAGTTGGATACTCAACAAAACACAAATATTCACAAAGATTTTTATTTTTATAGATCATCATACAAATGCAAATAAAGTAAAATACAGATTATAAAAAACAACAAAATTCTAAGTTACATGTAGGAACTTCCACATATTATAAAACGTATGAATTATATGAATGCAAAGTAGTCAATTTGTAAATATGTAAGTGTTATTGAGGCAAAAACCTTTTAAAGATTTTTGTATATGCGACGGCTTTTAAATTCTGGGGATAGACTGGTGAACGCCTTTACAAGGCAAGATAACAAATAAGCATATTGTATATTATTATTTATAACTTCAATATTCTATTCATTACACGATTATATATTCCCTCTACATTCCAAGACTGACACACCACGATCAGATTGATCGGGTGATGTTAGAAGGTGGGGTCAAGAATATTCGGCGAACGGCGTGTGTGTATGAAGAGAGTTATTAATATGGAGTAGGCAAGGCGGGTATATAAGGTACGTTATAGATGGCTCTCCGTTCTCTCTGGCTACCCCATTAGGGAGCTGGCGTGACGATTATATTATGTTTCAAAAATATATCAAACAAGATAAAATATAAATATTATTTTTGAAATTACTACGATTATAAAATATCATAATAATGTTCTTAAATATAGTTACATATAACGTGGTACAACACTTCGAAACTCGTAGAGTATACATAGAAAAGTAACATAACATGCAGAACTCTCGCAGACAGCAGACTTTCTGTTGGTCGATAGCCGAGCTCTTAATCAGCAATCGAGATTGAGCATAGTGTGACTAAAAAGCTGCTCGGACTATGAGATTGACTTCAAACAATTACTAACGCCTGACAGCTAATCGATGTGACGGTTCAGCCACGCTCGCACGCCACAGACTTAACGATGGATCAACTCGCGGGATTTTTTACGTTCCATTACCTACTTTACTAGTTGGACAGTAACAAAGGTATTTCTTAGGACAATTTGTTAATTTAATGTGTATGTGATATTCCGTTCTTCATTTGATTTTTCCTTACAATATAATTATGTGAAAGCTCTATTTACAAAGAGTGCGCTCTTAGCTCTAGCAACGAGTCGCCAGACTGTTGTCGAGTGTGCGCAATAAACAATATCGATACAGACAGGAAGCGAGTCCGAAACGAGGATGAAAGCGACAGCAAATGTGGTTTCACTCTGCTTTTCTTTTTCGTTAATTTCTCTCTGCGCAATGCGTTTGCGAGATCAGATAGACAAAGACCATAATGCAATGTTATGTTTCTCCTCTATTAACCAAGACGCCCACTCACCGTCACATTACTGCCTTCGCATCCCTTCTCCATCGACATCATCTCTATGGTGTGCGCACTGAACACAGACTAGACTACCCAGTTGGCTCAGACGGCAGTGTACGCCCTGGTAACCCGACCAAACTATCTGCCGGTCTGAAAGTCTGCGATCTGAGTGCTCTTAACAGTAACATTCTCTTATAATTATGAAAACGGAACGAAAATGTAAAGCAACAATCGCACGACAATATTCTTAATAAAAATTATCGTTTACATTTAAAAGGCGGCGCCGTTATATTTTTTAAATCTGGCCAGCTCTACAAGATAATAAAGTCGTTCTACAGAACTGAAAAAAACATGCTAATGACTTCCACTACTTAATATCTTGTGCCACTTTTTTCTGTGCGGTTTATTCATAATTTCAACTGCCATTTTAGTTTACGTACATCCTGATTTGTACGTATGCTAGGCGTATTGATCTGTTGTTATTTTGAATCTCACTGTTTTGTATTTAGGTCACGTCAGTTTATTTGATACTAGATAATAGCATCCTCCTTGATTCGATTGCCACCAGTCGCACAGTTTCACACTTTAGCTAAAATAAAACTAAGTTCTGAGAATAACAATAATAATAGAGTGTTGGTAGATAGTGGATGTCTTTACTAGTATTTACTTTGCTTTACTTATTTAGTAGGTATACTTTTCGTTTTCAATCAAATCATAATTTTTTTGGGCTTAGATTTTTTTAATGTTATTCCCAGTTTCATTTTATGTCCGTGCAAAATTTCATCTAACGCTCCATTTTTAGGCATATGATCGCATTCCCAATGTTAATTTTTGAATTTTTTTTTCGACGTAATAACGTCTTATAAATCGATTACGCTAGCTGCTGATGTGGTAACGTATTAAAATCGGTCATAGCTACGTTGAATCATAATAATGTTCCGAATAGGCGAGCCCGTTAGCGAGCGAGCGTAACGAGTCTTCTCTTTCACTCCATCGGGCGATAAATTATAAACTATCATCACGTGCAATGATATCGTCCGTGAACCGGCTTACAGACAACAAACTTTTTAACATCTCTCCGTCGCCATCACTGATCCGGTCCAAGTAGACATTCGCGTAAAATTTTCATATCAACAGGTAGTATTTTCCTGCGCAGAAAGATCATCGAACCGTATCGGATTTGATGGCTGATGCATGCAAATGTTAACCTTAAGGGAAAAGCAGTGGAGTCGTAAACGAAGATAGATATAGGATTATCTTACAACTAAAAAATATCAATAAGTTTCCCCAAAATTTTGAGACGCTGACCGATTAGTAATAATATTAAAAAAAAAATTGTAGACTAAACTTTCATTTGCTGAGAGACCTAAAAGTCTCCCACCAAACCTGGTAGAGTAAAGTTTCACAGTTGTATTATAATTCATCTCATTAACTAGCATTATATCTACTATACATATATATAAGATATATATATATATATATATATATATATAAGATATATATATATGTGTTTGTGTGTATATATATATATATATATATATATATATATATATATATATACAAGCACATTTAATAATGCTATATATTCTGTTTATAAAGAAATCTCCACAAATCACAATATAAGGAAACAGTTCTTATTAAATCATAAAACATATTTTTATCTATTTTAACGTAAAACCGCCTTAGAAATATTCTCAATAAAAAAAGAACAACGTAGAGTACAACAGCATTAAAAATAAGTTAAAAAAAAATAGAAAAAGAAATGTTGTATATGACCAGTTCGCACACCCACACAACAGTTAAGGGCCTAAGTCAGACACTGCTTTTATATTCTGGGGTTCCCAACCTTTTTCAGTTCACGACATATGTGCTGGCTTTGCGGTGCGATAACTTTGGGGTGGGTCCTATCTATAAGAAATACAATAGGGTGCCTCAAGCTATTAATTAAAAACATTAAAAAAATATACACAAAATACAATGAACAAGACTGATTTCTAATATTACAAGTCGTACCCTATCTTTATCTAACTCACATCAAAACAAATCTTTCCAAGGTCGTCCGAGTATTGGCCGTTCGGGAACTAGGAGCAATTAGATTGAAAGCGTCATTTAGAGTATTAATGTTATCTATGGCTTTAAAAAATCAAATGCACGAATTACCTTGACGTAAAAGATTTCTACTGTGAATAAATATTTCTCTTTATTTTCCCACGTTCATTTCGCATTATTGTATAGTGAAATATCAAAACATAGGCCCTTTTTAAGACCAGAGAAGATGATACAAAATGATAGTAGATTTAGGTATCCACGGAAACAGTTTTAATTTATGATAAAATAGCACATGGGGTCATCGGTCACGAGGGTTGCGAGCCCTGCGAGTGCTTTCAATGAAGTACAACAAGCGGATTTACTTTATATACGTTGTTACGTCTTTTAACATTATTGAAGTAAAACTTTCCGTTGGGGAGTAAGCTGGTGAATGCGTAACGAGAGCGTTATGGAAACGAGGCCAACGGGCTATATACGTCAGTGAAGATAGAACGAAGGAGATACGTTTTGTATACTACTGCAGGAGCAATAGATTTGCGAGCGCATATTTTCTTTGTTTTCCTGTCATAACCAGTGCGTGAAATAAAGTTACGTTAATATTAAGTTTTACTTCAGCCGTGTGGTCTGAAGCACGTTTTTTTTATTTTCACCAGCAGGGTCGAACGAAACCACTGGCTAACAAAATTGAACTGCCCAAAACGGGACTAATCTTTGTTGTGATAGTATCTTCGTTTACGTAAATTTCTTAAATCCGACACGATATATCTTCAAAGTGGTGGCCCGATTGGGTTTTCCGAAGTGACAGAGGCAAGATTCCTTTTAAGGTCAGTAGTGCTGTCTTAACATTTTAACTAAATTATTATTTATTATGTAATCGTATAAAAGTATAAAAAAGTAAGAAGAGCAAAAGAGAGAACAACAGTGAACAACAATATCCGTAGGTCTACCGGGTAGCGGCATGACAATACAAACATTACATTAAATAGTCTTCGTAGTATATACCTAAAGATTGGAAGAAGAAAGTGTTATTGACAGTCATATTCATTAAAATTATTTAATCGTCATCGCGATTTCACTCCCGAACTCCGCTGTTCGTAGCGTCTTATATATATATATATATATATAGTTATAAAATATATATATACAAAATTAGAAAGTAGGTAACTTTACGAATCTTCATCTTCTACGTGTGCGTTTTTGGGGGTGGAGTACGAGGGTGAAGTCGCGAGTGTCTGCTAGTACACTATATAGCGTTGCTCGATAAATAAGCTATCTGAAACAGAAATACTTTTTCTAATTGGACCAGAAAACCCTGAGATTAGCGCGTTTAAACAAACCAAATAAGTCTTCAACTGTATTATATATTATACATACAAATACGTACAATGTTTGCCAATAAGTTGTTTGTCTGTTCTCATCTCATCCATTGTGTGTCCGTAGTGACCAGGAGCGAGCTACATATCAAGTTGGCACACAAAATCCCACCTACAACTTTGACATATCGACTACTTAATATTATGCATCATAGAACTTAAATTGCACAATTTGTGTAACAAACATTGTGCGCTTACACTCGTAATTCATTTTCTTGTGCGAAAAAGTCCACACACCTCGCACGCTGCTGCGTATTCGTGTCAAATAATGTATAGTAAAGTATGAATAAAAATGTATACATCGTCACTGATCAATCAATTCTACAAATTTTCAAGATTCATAATGAGACTTCAACAATTTAGCACACGATTACGAGAGAAAAGAATATATACCTCTCGTTTTATATTTAAAAGAATTGACTTGAAACCAAAGAGCGTTCACTTTGACAGTGAAAATAGAAAAAAAATATCCTTAGCATATGTATAATCTAAAGTTTTCTCTATTTTAAGATTGTATAAGAGATTACTATCTTACTTGCAAATGAATCTTTACGAGTTTACTCCTTCAGGAATAATTTAACGCGGTATAGAAACGCTCTGAGGAGTAAGACCATGTGTACCTCAGAATCACGTTCTTAAGGAGTAAACTTCAGTCGCGTGTTGAGACACACACATTTTTTTATTATAATCACAATTTAGTAAATTTTGGCATTAATGATTAAATTGCGAAGTTTTTGTTGTCAGCAAATGTGTATAAAGAGGATATTTGCCACACTCGCCTATTATAGAGGCGTTTCGCGGAGTACAGGATAAGTGTTAAGCGCTTACAGCATGCCCGGGCGGTCCCTTTCGTTGTTTCCAGATTTCTCGAAGAACATGAAATCCTGAAAAAAATTAACAGACACTTCAGTTCCCAATATTACAAAATCGACGATCGTATTACAGTTTTCTTTTGACCCCCGTAATGTCCCGTTTCTATATCAATTGATCGGGGCAAGTACCTAATCTAGGCGAACTGACGAGGCGCCAGTTTTTGGACCGGCAGACTGCCACCTGACGTCTGCTATCCAGCAGGGACACCGGGCCTAATCCTAGATCAGGTCGTATACGAATACACGAATTTGGGTTTATTTTTTCATTTAATTTTAAAGTTTTCTTTTCACCCGTGCGGTGTAAATAATGTGGGCGATTTATGCGATAGACATGCACACCGATATATTACACCGACCAACAAGAAAAACCGGCCAAGAGCGAGTCCATATGGAGGGTTCCATAGGAGCAAACAAAAATCCTACACTTCTCAAACTACCACACGGATTTTGTTCAACAAGTGAAATAGTTTCATTAATTACGCTGAGTTTAAATAACATGCAGGGTCCAGTGGTGGTGGTATATATAAGAAATCCCATGGCTAGGTTAGCCATGGGAAATATTCTACAAGAAATAACTATTTCTTGTAGAATATTTCCCATGGCTAGGTAGCCATAATAGAGTTCTATTACAAGGGATTTTTGACAGTGTATATGTACTTGGACTAACTAACGGATCAGAGAGAGAGAGAGAGAGAGAGAGAGAGAGAGAGAGAGGGATATGTACTCACAATCAAGAAGCAGGCGCCGAGCAGCACGGCCTTTATCCTGACGTCCAGGTCCATGGGGAAGGAGATGCCGAAATAGTCTGCGTCCGTGAACGCCTCACGCGCCAGCCCCGACCACTGCTTCGTGATTTTGCCCACCTTCGTCTCGCCGTCTTGAGAGTACACCTGGAATTATTTCATACTGTATGAGCTGGTGTCCGCGACTACGTACTCACTACTTGAATTTCGAAGAAAATTATTAATACATTTCCTTGAAGGTTCTACATCAGATGTTCCAGTTTTCAAAACTAATTACACGCTATATGTTGCCCAGGCTTATTAGCTATACAACATTCAAATTCGTCTATTAGTTAGAGATTTAGCGCGTACAGACAAAATTCCTCAATAATTTTTTCTCTACTATTGTTTCCTTATCACGCTATTAGTATTATTTTTGAAAAATATTTAATATACAAACACGCTTTTTGACTGTTCTCTTATATGTATAGATATCTAAGTAGTAATAGCGGCGGCCCATGAATAACATAGGCCGGTTGATACTCTAACACATTATACAGTAAAACTTCTTTAAGAATCGCGCTATTCGCTGGCGAAAACCGTACGAAGATCCGATCGGCAGATTTTGAGGAACACGGTCACATACAGACACTTTTATGGCGTGTTTATTACCCAAAGTGTACTAGAGGTCGTGGAACTTATCACGCGACAACCAGCTGTCGCACTTTAGGTATTTCTACAGCAACTAGGGTAAAGTTAAACCATGTTATGTCGTAACTATTCAGTGTTTTGATTATAATTCATACAAAAAATGACACACATTAAACTCGACGTCGCCGCAGATGGAGAAGGTGCAGACGGGCCCCTTGATGCGCAGAACCACGTCGCCGGCCGCGTTCTTGATCACGTAGCACGGCTTGCAGATCGACCACTCCTGTACATCGGTGGGAACATACATACAGCCTTACAGACTCTATTTCTATATGTATATAGTAATCTCGATGGAACTGTCGTTTTTTTTTTCAGGAACTCAAAAATTGCTCAATAACTGTAAACAATTTCATAAGTGCGACACGTTGGGTCTCAGAATTATTCCTCTAACAACTACAACGTTCATCCTAGTAGTATTTTAAAACTGTTTATTACGGTGTTACATGTGCGTTTAATTCGCAGTTGCAGTTGCTTTGCCTAAAAGGAAAGAGACGAAAAAAGAGGCAAAGTGTATATTTACACCAATGTAAACCTTATTCGCTGTAACAGTTACTAATACTTATAAGCAGATATTTATATTTCTGTAACGATATAAAAACAGCGTTCGAAACAATTTTTATCACTAACAGCACCCGCACTACGGTTTTATCCGCGTTACTCGCAAACTCCGTCCCTATTTATAAAAGCGTGGAGCTGTATAGCTTAAAGCCTTCCCCTAGGTAAATGGTCTATCTAACACCGAAAGAATTTTGCAAATCGGACTAGTAGTTCCCGAGATAGCGCTTTCAACTCTGTAAACTCATCATCCTTATAGACTTAGTGAGATTACAAGTATCAATACAGTTAGTGCTATGACTCATAAGCGCAGTTGTTGCATATGCAGTTTATTTTTAGGCGGCCATGAAACATATATACTACTCAAAAGAAAATAGGGGTCAAAGAAGATTTTTTTATGTATCATGAAAATAATGAAGACATTTAACTTGTTGAACTTATGTATCTACAAAATAATGTTATTGATTATAATATAGGCTAACAATTGCTTAAAATAATGATCATGAATTGTTTTTTTATGTTCATACTAAAATTGTCCATTTTGAATGTCACTCTCGTTTCTTCCTTTTAATAACGATTATGTCCTCCTCTCTTAGCAATACGCTCCAGAAGCCTCGTATGCATTCTCTGGATAAAATTCCTCACGTTTTCATCTGGAATCTCCACCCGAGCATCTTTTAAGCGTCAATCCGCTGCTGTTGGTTGTAGACCCCTTGTTCATTCTCACTAACTCTTCGTTTCAGTTGGTCCCACAATTGCTCGATCAGATTTAAATCCGGACTTTTAGCTGGCCATGCCTATACCTCAATATGAGACCCCTCTAGGACAGTTTGGGTTGACCGAGCTTTGTGTGCACGGACATTATCTTGTATCAGGATGAATCCAGGCCCCACTCGCTGTGCAAATGGGATCACTTGAGGCCTGATGACGTCTCGATGTAACGTTCTGCAGTTACGGTACCCGAATTTATAATGGTGAGCTCGGTTTTACCGTGTAAACTAATCCTACACCCAACCATTACGTTGGGACCACCTAAACAGTCAACTTCGTGAATGCAGGACTCCGAAAACTGCTCGCCGCGTCGTCTCCACACTCTAACGCGCTGATTATCATTAAGAAATTTTACTTTGCACTCGTCTGTAAAAAGTACCTTGCCCACTGATTAATCCCCCAGTTCAAATACTGACGGGAGAAATCTTAATCGGTTTGCATGTTAAACCCTGCTCAGAGGCGTTCGAGCAACTCGTCATCATGACGTTTGCTGGTCTTCGTGCAACCGATTACGTATAGTTTGATCACTGACACGGGTGCCTGTTGTCAGCCGTAGGTGGTGTTGGTACGGGCCGTTACTGTACGATCACGACGAGCTTAGTTGTATGTAGCGACCCTCATGAGTCGTTGTTATGCGAACTGTACCTGAGCCAGGTCTCCCGGCAACACTGCCAGTGTATTGGAAGCGATTCCATACATTTTGGTCCGCTCTTCGAGAAAACCCCAACTGCAAACCCACGTAACGCTGAGAACGTCCTTCTTGAATCATAGTTATGGCTCTGGTTGCTGTAATTGTGTCCATGTGCCTTCGTACTGGTGGCATGATTAACGCGAGATGATCAATGAATCAATTAAAATTGAAAAAGTTATACTTTTTTCCTAAAATAACGGAAACAAGTTAAGAAGACAATCAAAGAAAAACATAAGAATAACATCCAATTATTTTTTCTCAAAATGATGGCCAATACTTTCAAACTAGGAACACGAACACATAAAAAAAGGCATAAAAGAGATCAAACACCATAGAGTTCGTAATATGAATGTGGCCCTTATTTTGTTTTCAGTAGTATATATACGAGGGCTGATTGATAACTGGCGGAAACGACGAACTTAAAAAAAAAGTTAGGCAAACAAAATTTATTACATTATTCTATCATCTTCTCGAAAACATAACGCCAAATGTGAATTTATTCGAACTGATGGATTTTGTGTGAGGGGACTTAGAACTTTCTCAACAATTGAAAGAAACAAAATTCGTGCGGTGATAAAGTTTTACGTTTTAAAAGGGAAAACAGCAACCCTGAGACAGTGTTTTAGGTAATACTGCTCCTGCATTGAGTACAATTCACACCTGGGTAACTGATTTTACACCAACAATGAAAAGCTATGAGCGCGATGGGTGCCGCGTCTATACACCGTTTACCAAAAGCAACGTCGATTGGACGTCGGAGTGTTTGGCGTTGTTTAAGCGTGATACTAAGAAGCTTTTGCGGCGCTATGTGACAGTAGATGAAACGTGGATACATTATACTTCTGAAAGAAAAGAACAATCTAAACAGTAGACTGAGAAAACCTGCGCCAAAGAAAGCAAAAACGGCTTTGTCGACCGGCAAACTGATGGCGACTGCTTTTTGAGATGCTCAAGGGATTATTGTAGTGGATTATTGGAAAAAGGAGAAACAATAAATGGAGTATTAAATAAGCTTGCTGCAAAAATTTTGTGAAGAAATCCGAAAGAAACGGCACCTGTGCACTCGTCAAGGGTTGCAGTTGCAAGCTCCATGAATTGCGGTTCGAATTGCTACCGCATCCCCCCTACTCGCCAGATCTGGGCCCGTGCGACTTCCACTTATTCCCGAATCTCAAGAAATGGTTAGGTGGCCGAAGATTTTCTTCAAATGATGAAGTCACTGTCGCCGTAGACGAGTACTTTGAGGGGTGAGAGGAAACATTGTATAAAACTGGTGTAACGGCATTGGAGAAGCGCTGGACTAAATGCACCAAGGCAGCAGGATACTACGTTGAAAAGTAAAATTGTTTTAAATAGACTATCAAAATTTTTCTTTGTCGTTTCGGATACTTATCAATCCCCCTAGTACCATGAATATAAATGGAAAAAACGAGCAGCCGGAGCCATTTCGTGACTAGCGACGCCCGTTATGCATATGCAGATGCGTTCCTCTTTTTCTCCCAATCACCCAAAAATAGCTCAATGTAATAATGTTCAATTATTGTGCTATCTTCAGTACTGGCTGTAAAGGGTGAATAATATTGCACAATATAACTGATTCTATAGTCCATTGAGGATGGGCTTCCCGTCTGTACTAGGTGTTCAAAGCGTAGCTTAGCTACCAGAATTATGGCCTAAACTGTATAGTTTGCGCCAATTTCCGATACCTATGTAATAGGCTAAGTATTTTCGTCGTTTTTCAGGATATATATTGATATCGTACCTGTTCCACTGAGCCGACCACGGTGCCGGGCGGAGAGGACACCTCCATGCTCTGCAACCAACACGGGCACCAGCAGGAGTCACACGCCAATGGACGGTTGAGGTGAATCACCTGCAATTGGAAAGCAATTATACAGTATACTATAGTTTCGCCATAAACATTGTAACAAAAAAAGAACGTACATTTGGTTTTGGAATATAAGATCCTGATATAAATTTTAATTTTTGATCAAGATTATTATTTCTTATTTTCTCACTAACCAAACGTAAAGGACACTCCTTCAGTGAACTGTGAGATTGGATTAGCGGCCAATTTACAAGTGTAGTAGTAAAGTAACGACGTTCAGAAACGGATTTGTGGAATCCTATTTTGAATCAAATATTTTGATTTTGTCACGTGCACAAGGTTTTTTAAATTCTCAGGGATCATTCATCGCCAACGTCTGGATCGCGACACTATTACAACATAACATGTGGCTCGCGACACTATTGCGATATAGCACGTGGCTCGCGACACTATTACAATATAACATGTGGCTCGCGACACTATTGCGATATAGCACGTGGCTCGCGACACTATTACAACATAACATGTGGCTCGCGAAACTATTACAACATAACGTGTGGGTCGCGACACTGTTACAACATAACATGTGGCTCGCGAAACTATTACAACATAACGTGTGGCTCGCGACACTATTACAACATAATATGCGTCTCGGGACACTATTTCAACAATTTATCATAAATGTACAATCTGTCACTTTCGGCGGTGTCGTGTGAGCGAGAGTTACCTCCCCGAGCGGCCCAATTCTGCTGCAATGCAGCATCGCACTACCTCCTACAAAAACTTACTTCGTTTTGAAAGTTATCCAATATCTTCATATCGAACGGGCGCATGGGACCGCAGCACATACGGGTGCAGCAGTCGTTGTCCTCCACCGCGTAGTACACCTTCTGGCCGATGGAGTTTTTCACTGTGTACTTGTTGTTCGTCTCAAACCCAACAAACGCTTCCAGCAACTCAACCTTCTGGTGCACCAGCAGTTTATCAATCATAGACAGGTACTCCAAGCCAGGCGGGCAGTTGCTGAGGCCTTGCGGTATAGTCATCCATCCACCTGGAATATATTATATTGGATTTAAATTGCTGTTGGGTATACAAAACTTTTTCGTACGTGCAATGTCGGACAGGTTTTTAGTATGTCAATAACAGGTAGTCTATGCTACATTTTAGACGAATTGAGCCAGCACGATCGTGGGGGAGGGGTTTACCCCTCGCGAACATAGTAAAATGACAGCTATGCTGATCCGTTTCTTGCGGTTTGTGAGTAGCCGATGGTCAATTGGAGAATAGATGGAAGGGAGGGCAACCCATATGCATGATAACAAAACCGATGTCTACGGGCATCGGTAGCCGTAAAAAGTCTTCCATTACTCGTTTGCCTCTCTACACAGTAAAAAACAATTACTAATGATGAAAGCATATTACGTGAAAACACATACAAATTAGGCCAGCATAATAATTAATCACTATGTAAAACTATATATAGTGGATTCTGATATATTGACTTGTGATAAGACCAGTTATTCGCCCCGGCAATAGTTTCAAACAATTAATGCATGTTTTTGTTTGAGTCCAATCATTTCTAGGGTTGCAGCGACGCGCCCCGACCTCTTAGAGGTTTCATTAATTTCACTGACCTTGGAGGTGTCAATGAATAGGTTTTTTTAAATTTTTAATTATGTTACTTTTTGATGTTTTTCCTTCTAACGAGGCAAAGTGGGCAGACCCCCCCTCCACCCCTCTACCTTACGAACTACTTCTACTCTACGAACGAGATTATAAGATTCGATAAAAACTTCAAACGAAAATTGGTTTGAACATAGTCTATTTGGTAGTTTAAGAGTTGTGCGACTCTTTGGCTCGCTGATTCGGAACCCTTAATGTCCGACCCGCCCTTGGCTATTATTTTTATTCAATACATATACATTTAAATTTAAACGTCTGACGCAAACACATTCATGATAAATCTAATCATGTTCTATCATATTGCGGAATAATAAACCAAGGCTACATAGCATACGGCGTGCCAAAGAAAAATATACATACACTTGCAATACTTATTATTAGTCTTTTAGATCAGTCTAATATAAACATACTTTGAACAACACATTAATATCTAAGACCCTCCACCACACTCATGTAGTCTACGCGGAAAAACCTTTTTTCCTCATCGGAAAGGAGCGGCTCGTATTTATATTCGCGGTTTTTGAACACCCTGTTGTAAAGTTTAATGAATTTTCTTTTAACACAGCACGCACTATACTTCGGCGCACTTTGAAATATTTTTTTGCACTTTGTCGAAATCCATTTTTGTCTTCTACTTATGACAATCGATTCGGTATTTTCCTTTAATTCAGAGTGTGATGTTTCTGAATTTTCAATGATCATTATAATACACAAACAATTTTAATTGTAAAATAAAAGCACTGTATAGTTGAACAGAATGAACGATATTGTTTGGTTTTATCTCTCACAATAGCTGCACTAGAAACGTTAAGTAAACATTCAATATCATAAAGTCATTCACTTCTCCAATATGCGATAATGTCTGCATTTTCTTATTATTATCTCGGTAGGTATGTGTAGAAACACAATAGAGGGCAAATCCTCGATTATCCAAAACAGTTTTTTGTAACTAGTTTCGATTATGCTTTTTAGGGGAACAAACAAGTAATCAAACCCATTACACTTACACGGTTAATGTAGATACGTTGTCATTCTTTACCTCATCCTCGATAATGAGCCCGCGGCTTCTAACAAATCGCACGTGTCGCTATCACTTATAAGGTATCGATGTGCCGGCTCAGTTTAACCGCAACGTTGCACCTCTTCCCTTCTTCTCTTAGTAAAACGTGACAAATCCGTAAAATACCATTCGATAAGTTCGATGGCGAACTTATCGAATGGTAATTGCTATCCCAAGTGTTGTTTGGCTGTCAACCAAATGGGATAGCGGTATTGTGTACGAGTAGGAGTAGGTCACTGGCAGTCGAGACGTTCATTATAGGAGGTCCATGTTCAGCATTGAGCGGATAAAGACCCATACAATAAAGATAATTCTCGAGCGATATCATACAAAAGTAGGTGTTTACCTATGCATCACCTCAAAGGTAATGTAACATTTTTAACAAAACATTTACCACAAGGAATTAAAAGCCGTATTTATATAAACGATATGTATAAGCACAGTAAAAGGAGAACTCTGACATAAGAAAAACGATATGACAGAAGTCAAGGATCTTTTAGAGATGATTTGGAACAAGTGCCGTGTCATTTAAAACCATTCCGACATTTACCATATAAAAACTAATACAAACAATTAATAGTGAACCGACTGAAGGTGCTTGAATACACAACGTGTTTTAATTTATTACATTCGCACCAACACTTAATTTTGTCTCGTCGGCTCACTCGTAAATAAGTCACAAAAGAAGCATTTACTGCGGCACCATATAACATACACAATACATAAGGGTACACTAGTACGACCACCCAGTCACGACACAAACGTGCAAACACTCTCATGTCGGGATGGATATCTCCCATCTTTGTCCCCAAACCTAGTCTCGTCGGCAGACGAGCACTTATAGCTATCCGATGAAGCTGGCTTGGGCTTCTCTTCGCTTCAGCATAAATTCAGATCCGATAAAATAACTATGTATTTAACCTAAAGTTAAACACCCAAACTATTGGCACATGACACTACATGCAACTGAATTGGGCCGGCACGACCGGAGATGTACCTCTCGCTCACATATTCACATTCATGAGTGTCGGTAGTCGTAAAAAGGCTCCTATTGGTCGTTTTCCCCGCTACATACGCACGCACGCACGCACAACCTCCTCGGATCCCATTGTATAAATTATCATTATTATTGCATTTTAAAAATATTAGTAGGCTATAAAATCGAATATTTTGTGGAGGCGGCAAGGCAGAGGCTTAGAATCCTGATAATATATGGCACTCAGTTCTCTCTATCTACCCTATTAGCAAACTGGCGTGACGACGCGGATAAGTGAGTGCAGAGACAGTAAAATGTCATTTGATCATATAAAAAATATTTAAGCTAAAACTTTTTTTTTTTTGAGAACATGCTTCAACAATTATCCAGCATAAGCACGAAGGCATGCCTTTCAACAACTAAGCTATTACTTAGGTCAATAATTATCTACTGAAGATAGTATGAACAAGAAATAGATAGGAGAGTACAAACACCTGGAAACTCTTCTGGTCCCTTGGCGAAGTGATCAAAAGCAGAGACATTGAGACAACGAGGAATCACTCCTTATTATAAAGTTGTCGGACATGGGCATTATCAGATTATTATATAGGTAAGTATTGGAGAATTGAAGATGTTTGAGGAAAATAGTGATGTTCAATATACAGCACAAACACTTTTTTTATATTTAACAACTCGAAGACAATCAGGTTTTGTCAGCTGCCTCTCAACACCACCTATCGGTATCTATACCGCAAAGAAACCTGATACAGACAGGGAACAGAAAGGAAGTAAACCAACCTGACCCCAAATTTTAAAGCAAATGGCCTATTTTTTTTAAAGTTAAAGGATCATTCTGCCTCATTAGTCAAAAGAGATGTAGAAAGACATACATAAATAAGCAAAGCTTTATAATAGTTTCTTCTACAATTTTGTGACACATTTTGCCTCCAGTAATACAAAAATTTTTGAATTGACATAAATCATAAAGCTTTGTCTCAGAAAGTACTGAATCCAAGGTACATCACTAGTTTGTTACAATATACCAAGATGCCATCGGAACATACAATTGGAAATTTTTTATTACCATGATAGAGATCGCATAAGATATTAAGTAAGAAATGAAATAGGGAGGCAAAAAGGATGTTCACAAATGAATTTTTTGAAAAGAATAAACACAAAAATCACCAATGCAATAAAAGGATACAATTTTACCTGGAACTTGTGCAGAAGGTTGTTGCATCACAGGTGCTGGATATCCAGGTTGTGGATGAGGATAGCCTGGCTGGAAACCTGGTTGGTAACCCGGTTGAAACCCAGGTTGGAATCCAGGTTGAAATCCCGGCTGGAAACCTGGTTGCATGCCAGGTAAGGGTATAGGTGCCCCTGGTGGTGCCGACGCACCAGGCGGCGGGCCGGGGTACCCGACTTGGGGATACATTGGGTAGTTCTCTTTTGGATCCTCTTCGCCAGCTGGACCATACCCTTGACCACTGGGAAAATTAGGACTATATGGTGTTGATTTATGAGACATTTCCTGAAAAAGAAATTAGAATGTAGTGTGTGATAGTGTTTATCTGTAGTCATGTTTTCTGTCAATTTAAAAAATTATACAGAATTTAATACAACTCCTGGATCAAATGTAGTCCAGCAATGGAGGACCTCAAAATCTATCCATTTCACTATGTATGTGTAGCAATTTTCAATTGTTGGGCTAATATAATTTGATCTTTCGAATAACATAGATCCACCAAAAACATCTTGTAAAAAGTTTCCAAGTCTCAACAAAGCAGTTTGTTTCTATATAAAAAGTAACAATATCTCTTAGCAAACCCAAGACTTTAACATAGTTAAATTCTATTTCACATGACCATTGATCACTCTATATATGTGTATAGATTTAATTGTTGTCACATCCAAGTCAACATTGTTGACTTGGATGTGACAAACAAATAATCACATTCAGTAGCTTTAACCGTTTTGCTTCCCCGTTTTTTTTGGCAGAATACAAGAGGATGACACATCTGCCTGACAACAATAATGTGGATGTCCATGAGTGTCAGTAGTCATACCAATTTTTGTATTTGTTTTTAGCATTTGTTTGGTCAAGAATGCTAATCTCAGAGACTACTAATCCATATCACAAAATGGTTTCAGGTGTAGCTAGCCGAATGGGCAAACCAAGAATGGTTATAGATGGGAGCAGAGAAACCACAAGAAAAACGAGTGAGTAAAAAATAATAGAAATTCACTGACCATTCACAGAAAACTAGATTTTAAAGGACCTGTTACAAAGTTCTGCTTTATAACTCCATACTAAAAATATTTCTTTTTAAATAAGCGTACCTCTGGCAGCCAAGAAATTGCAGGAATAAAATGTTATCCCTCCCTATCCCGTTCTGAGACTATTTACAGAATCTTCCAATGAATCTTACAGGTCTTGACCAAAAATAATTCGGTAATTTCAACATATAATTCTGTTTTCGCTATTATGCCATTGACATATGACATTTGGACAAGTGTTTCCAGTTCCTTCCGTCTTCACTTTTATATATTGTATTTTTTTTGCGCAATGTTTTTCCCAAGGATTTGTGCCATGATCAGAGTTCGTTTTTTTCTTGGGCTTTCGTACATAATGCATTTGGCCGTATTAACTTCCGATAGCTTTTATTGCATTTTGCGTTCAGATTTATTTTATCTATGATAGTTCTTTTTCTGGTAGTTGGTATTATTTGACATTGTCTGTCGCCCCATACAAAATGCGGACAGGCAATGCTACTTATCGTGATGAGTGTTACCTATGTTCAAAGTTTATATTAAGTTTATGCCTAATTATATGGCAGAACTTGAAAACAGCAATTTCATTTATCTTAATAAGGATGATGCCTTTTTTAAAGTTACACCGCTTTTTGTATACAGATATTTTCATTGTTTTTTTACTTTCAATATTTTGTACCGATAAATCACATGTAAAATGTGTTCATTGAATTGTTGAATGGAGTATAACACAAAAAATTATTATTATTGAATCATCATCATCATCATTATCAGCCCTTATCAGTCCACTGCCGGACATAGGCTTCTTCCAATGAACGCCAAGACAACCGATCTCCTGCTACTCGCATCCATCCGGGATCGGCTACTGCTAATATTATTGAATACTACTTACTAATTGGGAAAAATAATAATGGCAACACAGTTACCTCTTTAGCCAACCTAAGAATCAGAAGTGAAATAAATTTGAATGCGCTATATTTGCTTTGTGTAACACTATAATATTTCATTTAACATGTAAAAAATTAAATTACAATTTTATTTATTGACAACATTGATACATTACGCTTTTAATTCTTCTTTCTCACAATTTAATCCTAAAATTGGTGCTAACATTTAATTAATGTGTCATGACATCAATATAAAATCTCTACTCTAAAAGAGAACTCCGTGTTAGAGGGCATCCATCGTAATTAAAGCTGCACACTACTTCTTAATTATATTTTTCTTTTAACTTTATACAAATTGCTTTCGAAAAATGTATGTACCTGCGAATAGCTGATTGCAATTAAAAGTCAAAAGTGATCAATTATCATTTCCACGAAGTTTGAAGCATGTGATAAACCTTAACAAATAATAGATATTTTAAGAAATAACATTGATTTAAGATTTTGAATGCAGAAAATAATTTTGACATCATATATACCAAGTTTTTAAACGAGTCTGAAGAAGGGCAACATAGCGAAATAATGTATTTCCGTTAAAATGTTGCCAAATAAAAATTTTACACTATCAATGGGGGTAATAAACCAGAAATCATATATTTTTATTTGGAAGTTTAACATATTTATTTCCGAAATTATTTAAAAATTACTTACTTCCTATCCGGTTCCAGGAAATAAGCTCAATGATATGTAGATTTTTTGGTGTAATTGTAAAAATGTAGAATATAAGGTATTTCGAGTATATGTACAGTAACACCAACATCCGCTTGAGCAGCTTCCATTCACCAATCACGCTTTTGTCAGAGTGCATTGACCAACCTGCTACTGGAGTCGATTTTGGCGAAGAGTGATTCAGTTGGTTTAATGTTGTTTCCGCGATTATACTTTCGAGTGTGAAGTGAATAACACATATTCGAGATGCAATCAAAGTTGTTTAGCCATTCCTACATCTAAAATGGCGTCGCTGTTTACCATTTAGTTATCATTCTATAAAGTGAACGATTGCTAGTGATCGCATCCGAGTGAGTCATAAACCAACGTAGCGATGACATTTTTATAGCACAAAGTGAAATTACTTTTCATAAACGTTTGTATAGAAGACTGGCAAGTGATCTAAACAACACAATGCGCGAATTCAAGGTAGTCGTGCTGGGTTCGGGTGGGGTCGGAAAGAGTGCGTTAACAGTGCAATTTGTGTCTGGATGTTTTATGGAAAAATATGACCCCACAATAGAAGATTTTTATAGAAAAGAAATAGAAGTGGATAACTCTCCATGCGTTCTAGAAATATTGGATACCGCCGGCACAGAGCAATTTGCATCTATGCGAGACCTGTACATAAAAAATGGCCAAGGATTTGTAGTTGTATATTCCCTCACAAATCACCAAACCTTTCAAGATATTAAGCCAATGAAGGAATTGATAACGCGTGTCAAGGGCTCTGAACGGGTTCCTATACTGTTAGTGGGCAACAAGGCTGATTTAGAACACCAACGCGAAGTTTCACAGGCAGAAGGATCGGCGCTCGCGCAGATGTGGAGCTGTCCATTTGTAGAGGCTTCTGCGAAAAGCCGTATCAATGTCAACGAGATGTTCGCCGAAATAGTGCGTGAAATGAACGTTAGCCCTGAAAAGGAAAAGAAAACTTATTGTTGTTGTACAGTGCTTTAATATCTAGTGTGTAATGTGGCATTTATTTTTCGTAAGACTGCAAAAGCGAGGGGGAAGTGAACCCACCTTGACTTGAGGGCCGCTCGCGTCCAGCAGGGCCCAGGAGGCGACGGCGCACTGGTTCTCATTGCTGGACTCTTGGCAGTTGCGATGCGCGTCATATCACGTTGTTAATATCTTTGATACATACCATTGTCCAATCAAGGTGCTTTATCTTATATTTTCATACTTTAGTACTGGTAGATACTCCCGCAATAACCAATGTAATATTACAAAATACACAATTCGAATTGGAATTGTATAGCTCAAAATTAAATTGTTTTGTTAAAATTTTTATACACAGTACAGATACATTTGAGTTTTAAATCGACAACAGTTGTGTAAAGTAATTTTAGTCAACTTTGTATATATTTTCATGAGATTAACCAATGTGGAAGGAGAAGGACTATTAGATGTTAATAATGCCATCCAAATATGCAATAATCTTATATGATTGTGTAGAGTGAAGTGCGATGAGTAAGATTTTACAACTTAGTCATCTTGCAAGTTGTGTTCTATTGTGTAAATTATGTTTATATGAGAAATCAATAATCAAGGAAATACAGACTTAAGATTTGCGTGATTGTGTTTTAAAAGTCTACCAGGATTTGTGATAATACATATAACAAAATATCTATAATAAAAAGTTTTAAGTGGGAGATTAACAAGTGAAGTTTTATTCTTCGGCATCTAAGGTAATCCAGAGTCTTTATATTCTTTAAACTTAAATAATAATCCACCCATATCTATTACCCATCTTAGGCCATCTATTCATTTTCTATATTTTAAAATGTCCTAAAATATAACTAAGTGCCAAAATAATGTGTCCCTATACATGATAACATCCATTACCTGAGATGGATTGGAAACCACAACTGGCACTAAAATATACATGCTACTGTAAAAGACATTTACAACACAGACAAAGAGTTATTTAGTAATGCCAATTTAATTTATCATATTGATACTCAAGATGAATGAAGACTAGGTAGTTTTACATGTTAAAATTGGTATTTATAATAAATCTTAACACAACACACAACTTTACACTAGTTCTTTGGTTATTTTTCAACTAACAGGTGTATTTTTTTCTTTAGTTGCATAGAACGGGAAATATAAACATATCTAAACTTGTTACTGTTAAAATAACAAAATTAGAATCTGTGTCTTTGTTCTACTACTATTGAGCAAAAGGCAGACACAATGTTTACTATCTTATTATGAAGTAAACACTTCCATTTGTTTTGTTTACAGTTTAAATATCATGTCCAAAACAAATACAATTGATTTATTCTTGTCACTACTTTGAAGTTATGTCTTGAGGACATTATTAGCTGTTATAACTTAAATACCCAAGCCCTGATGATTACACAAGAGCATGATTTTAAAAGTATTATTCTTTTGTTTATAAGTGTCTTCCATCTCTGCTTTTTAGTACTTCATCATCATTATCATTATCAGCCCTTATCGGTCCACTGCTGGACATGGGCCTCTCTCAATGAACGCCAAGACAACCTATCTCCTGCTACTCACATCCCAGACCGGCTACTGTATGTATATATGTGATATTAATTAATTAATTATGTATTGCAGATAACAACACTTTACAAATTAATATTATTATTGTAAAGATGTTATTTAATTCATGCCGATTTTCTAATTTCTATTTTAAATACAAGATGATGTTAATTTATTGATTTGCTTTTCATTGCTTTCAATATTGCAAAGAGAATATCCCAATTACTATTACGATTTGTACTTATTTCCAGACATATATAGGTAGTATTTTTTTGTCATGTCTGCAAAATGTAAATTACAATAATATTTTATGCAATAATAAGTGAAATATTTTTGATAATAACCATTATAGAAATTCTTATGTACCTGACATGTCTATAGTTTAAGCATACAAGCTGGCTTCTTTAAACTTTCATCTTCAGCCTTAATTGATGGTAATATTTTGGTTGCAAACAGGTGGCATTTTAATAGTTATTTGATTACTGATCGATAAGATATTAAAGTATATTTTATTTTGTATTTTACACTACTATTAAAACAATTTTCCTGTTCATTATCTTTCATGCTGCCCCCTTTATAAAAAATCATACGGTGAATGATGATAATTAACCACTTTTAGTACAATCTAGATATATTTTAGTTATTTCATAGTTACATTGATTCTTATCAAGATAATTTGTATAGTTAGTAGGATCAATGTGAATAAATCTAGATATTTAATATATTTGCCCACTGCTACAAAAAAAAAACAGATTATTATAATATACTTATACTTTCTTGCTGTAGTACGTTTTTATGGTTCAAAGTATTAATACGTAAGATACGTATTTATACTTTATACCCAGATGGGTCTATGGTTTCATATTTAGGACACAAACCTAGCTTTTGTACATTTACTAGGCTTTAAGCAACTATTACTAATACATTCAAACCACAAACATTATTTTGATAATGTTTGTAGTTTAAATGGTGTTTAAATCTTTGATATTGCGATTAATAAAAATTTCTTTTTCTCATCTAATTGTAAAATATATAATACAATACCCTAATAGGCAGAGAGAATGGCCCACATCACACATTCAATATTGCAATTCTTACATTTTCTACATTGTAAAATATAGTGTTCATAATTATTGTGCATGTGCCTTATGTATACATAACATAGGTAAATATATCTATCACGCACACACCACAACCAGTCACGATTTTGTTAATAAGCATAAATTGATACTGTCCACCATTGTCATACCTTCCATTTTTCTGAACAAGAAAGCCTACGCCAAACTATTCACAAATACAATCTATATAAAAAATCTATATAAAGTACATTAGTATTAAATTCGCTATTAATATGTTTTCATATTTATAGATATATGACTTGTCTTATTGTTTGTGTAATTTGTTTTTTGACATTCCTGTGTCATGCAGTGGACAACAGCAGGCTGATGACGATGACATTGAAGTATTTTCTGAGCTATATTAATAAACAATAACGTAACTAATACATCACAGCTTAAAATATTTTCCTCATTAATTGCGTAACAGTGTAGCAGCGGGAGACACTAGCGTATTTGCTACAATGTATGATATGTTGTGAATTGTAATCTGTATCTGTGCCAAATTTTATCCAATCCCGTCCTGTAGCTTTTGTGTCAAAGTATATCTGCGTCGTACTTTACAAATAAATAAATCAAAGCTTAGCTGGAACAACATTAAAATTACTTATCCCGAAAACTGAATGGTTCTTTTGGGATGTTTTACGCAGGATATGTTTAACGCAATGAAACTGCGAGGTACAGATGTTAGTAGTTAGGTAGTACATATAAAAATAGTTGGTTCTTTAGACTTGATAAAGTGAGACTAATTTTAAATACGAAAGTAAGGAAAACCTAAAGGCATTGAAATCTCGTGAAAAGAACGAGATTTTCATAACCTTGAGTCCGTAGGTTTTTACGAGAATACAATTGTATAACATTATCAGAAACATCACTTGTTGAAGTGGTACAATGAGTTTAAGGCCATGGTTTGGTTACTCAGTTGTTTCGCGCGCTTCTACTGTTTATGTGCCGTTACCGGCCTAGATATAGTCAATTCAGCAGTCGTGTAAGAGTGCACTTAGTATCTTCCTTTACGCTATTATTATTTTGACTTGACGAACGTTTGTTTTAGACATCATAAATGATTATAGGGAATAATTACCACGCTTGTAACAATACGAAAATGGATCTGTATAATGTTGAACGTAACCTCTTTATAAAAAGTACGGCTGAAGGTTGCTCTTATCGCTAAATCTTTTTCACAGCCTTATTTTTTATTACACCAATGAAACGTTAAAAAACTTCAGTGGCAAATATGTTTGTGTTAATTAAAGTTTTTTTTTGATTAGTAAGATATTGCCGTTGATGTTAAACTGCCCAAGTAGTTTATGTATTATTTTATCTTGGTCTCTCGCTATAGGTAGGATGATCTTTTTTTCTCAATTTTCCTATTCTAGTCTATGTGGACATGAAAAGGTTACTTATCACCCATCAAAATAAATGAGTTAAACGTAAGTCTTAGTTTTAGTATCATGCATATTTTCGGCACACAACAATAGATAATTTCTACCAATAACTATAATTTAAGCAACCAAATTAACTACAAACAAAACATAATTTCTGTGCTTACAGAAGAGTAGGAAGAAATTGTCGATTTACATACGTTCATTTAAATTTCTGTTCCCTAATAGAGGAGATAGATATATACATAACTTTATAAGGTAGGTACCTAACACAGTCATCCATATACCTATCTCCTGGTAGTAGGAACTTTGAAAAAACCTCGACACCATATTCCTGACACCGACTGACAGTGTTCCTCATATGTGTCGGTTCAAGGGTATTATTTTCAACCATGTCATTTGCTTGAAAGACAGCAGAAGTGGAGGGGATAGAAAGGTAAGAATATAAATGTTCGTGTAGAGCAAAGAGCAGGTCCCAGGTAAAGTAGAGTTTCTTTTATATTCCCGAAGAAACGGCCTACTACATACTATGCAGCTAATGGATGTGAGTACATTTAATGTCTACTAGATGACGGAAATCTCACCGTTATTGACCAATTTTGAAAAAGAACATGTGGCCTCTTCATTTTTCGAAGTCATTACGCCGGCGGAGTTTCTGCCCTGGTGACATGCAACCGTATGTGACTTATCATTCGTCGATTGTACTTGTCGATTAGGACTGACCAGTGTCATTATTATTATTATTATCTTACTTATTTTATTTATCTCAATAAGGATAATAAATTTACCGATCATTTTGTTACTTACCTAGGGTAAGGTTTCTCTACAGTATAGGAGCGAGGAAAAACGAGCAATCGGAGCCTTAACGACTACCCACGCTCATGAACATCCGCATAATTTATATGCCTATGCGTTGCTCTCATTTCCTCCTCCCCCCAAAATGGGCCACATCATATAATATCATGTAAGCGAGAGGTGTTTCTAAGGCTGCATGGTCGTGCGGAATTCCGCACTACCTCTTCCTGTTTCTAACTAGGGTAAGTAAATACACTGGCATCAGTCCATGTTAACATTTAAAAACATTTCCTGCGTGTAGTTAATTCATTAAAATCGATTAATTCGTTGGGTAATAACTAGATGGTTCGATCCCAGAGGTGGAGCTTCGTGATATTAATGATATCTATGTTTGTGACTGTACACCGTCATAAATACTTATCATTTATTGTGATCATCGAAAAATTATCCATTAAAAACAAAAGCTATTTTTGACAAGAATTACTGCCTAATACCATTTAGTCTTTGATTGGATACTCAAATGTTTTCGAACGTGCTAGACTAAGGAAATAATGGTCCGATTTGCAAATTTCTTTCGCTGTTTACCGAGACAGGATATAAGCCATAAATCACTATGCTATGACAAATAGGAGCGGATGCGGGCAACGCGGGTAAAACTGTAGGATCCTGCTAGTCAATAGGGTTTATGGTCTAATGCAGTTATGTACTGTATGTGCAAACTAGGGTGATAATCCATACTGATCGACCAGTGAATGGATCCCTCTATTTTCGAAAATTCATGTACTATATTATAAGTGGCTATTATTTCGCTAGTCACGCATGGATTGCAGAACATATCCGAGAATAGTGAATAGAGAGGATCGGAAGGTACGTCAGCGTTGCCCTTGTGCTCTATTTATCTCTGCGATTATCGTGTGGTGTTACCAATTAGTACAAAAGTTCGTGTTGCGTCGTTTAGTACGTGAAACAGTCACATTTTTGCCGTTTAGCCACAAACAATAGTGGATTTTATCTGTATAGCAATGAATTGTTCCATCATGAACAGGGCCGTATGATGTAAATCCACTAGGCTACTGCTACAAATCTAACACGAGACAGTAGTAGCTCTGACACGCGGTCTCTCCCGCTCAAATCCTATCGCATTGGAACGATTTCTTTTCAAGATACGAAGTAGTTTAATATTCAGAATACAAATTGTGCCATTTTATTGAAATCCGTTCAGTACTCCTTGCGTGAAAGAGTAACAATAATACATACAAACATTCGCATTTATAATGTTGTAGGATGAGTGAATTTCTGAAAAAGCATTCCGATGAAGCTCTTCGCTTCCATAGTTATTGTGTCATTAAAAAGTATGTATTTCTAACTTTTACAGGATTTTGTTGAAAAAAGGTGGATCGTAGTTCAAAATAAGATGGCCACTCCTGGTCTAGAGGTTATCACGTTCCTAGCCACTAGGTAGTATGTATATTTCGACGTTAGTAAAACTTCAAATACCTATAGTAAGTGGATTCAGTGTGATGTCGATGACTAATTTATATACGAATATATGCAAGGTCTCGCTTGGAATAGCAACAGATTACAGAAAGTCAGCGTCTGCCGTGCCTCTACACACGTTGCTGCGTGTGGGGCAGCTATAAATACATAGCAATAACGCTTGGGCTTCCTTTGCGTTCAAACTTCATATATCTATTAGGTGATGCATTAATATCAGTGTTAGAGCTCCATTGCAAATGTCTTTATAGTCATTCAGTCGTTGAAATACTTTCTAAGGTGGCTTAAATCTTAAGGCATAATTTGTATGTGATTATATGGTTTTGATGGTAATAAAATGCAAAGTCCATTTTCGCCACCTTGTTGCCATGTCAAGTGTATGTTAATTATCAAAGTTCATACTTGCTTTTTAGAGTTGGATCCTAGGATAAATACAAAACAGAGTGTGTTAGCAGCAAATATTTATATCTGGATCATCAAATTACATTTGAATAGCTCAATATAGCTAGATAATTTAATTTATATAATAATTGCTTTTTTATGATTTTTTCACACAATCTTTGACCCCTAGTAAACCATAGGTTGAAATTTTGGAAAATCTTTTCTTATCGGATGGCTAGGTTAGAAAAGCTAGTTGTCTATCAAATTTCACCTTAATCGGTCCAGTAGTTTAGGCTGTGCGTTGATCTCTTTTCTGTCAAAGACCTTAGGAAAAAAAAACCATTATAAGTAGCTAGTTGTTTGCCAACATGAAGATGTAATTATTAAACCTCAAGTCTCAAAACTCTACTAGCCTTTGTGATAAATGATTTTATATTACCTGTAAAAAACGCGACACTAGGTGTACATAAGGAATGCATTGAAAAAATGCCTCGAGTGTGATGTTTGTTTCGACCTCATTTATGTAATTACTTGATTAACAAACTGCTTGGGCAAGTGGCTGTAATTTATAAAGTGTCCGTTAATGTTAAATGGAAATACTTTAAAAATTCATTGAACGACCAGCGTATTATTAATCAATCATAATAGTCGCAACATGCGCGTCTCGTCCCGCTGTTTTGTTTTTTTAAACTGGCATGAATAGATTGGGTACACTCCCTTGGCTCTCATGATACAAATGTTCTCATGGAACAATAAAAGCTGGTATAGTTGTGTTATTTGAACTGAATATTTCCAATTCTTAGCTAACAATAAGTGGCTCTCTCGTCTATTGTACGATTTAAATTAATAACGGCTCGAAAGTAGTCAGCGGTGTTTATTTAAAAATTCTATTCTCTATATTAGTATTGTTTGACACGACTCATGTTTCAATAAATTACCGAACGTTTTAAAATTAAATTGCATGTAAATTTTTCTGATGACACATTTTAATGTACGGAAGTGCATATTGGCAAGTTTCTGATTTCTTGAAAACATGATTATTACGACAAATACATAACACCTATCTTTGATCGTTCCGTATGAAAACGCGTTACTATACGCACTCAGGTTCTATGTAAGGCGAGGTTGAGTATGACTCGGTATTATGTTATAGTGTTGAATAGACCCGGACCTATCGGTAACATGGCAATACAGTTTCTACTGCTACAGCACACAGTTCTATATTGAATAACAGTTTTAATCAGTACGAATTATTGCCAAGAACAGTTCGGTGTCGAACTATAATCCGCATACCTTTAAAACATGCCGATTGTTCGTCTGTTATCTACCTCCTTGCTGGTCCTTGTGTTGTTGCGCAAGCGCCCACCTTGACTTGCAGTTCGCGCTGCACGGCGCTGGGTGCACGCCGCACGCTCGACATGGCGAGGTTGTTAGACGGACGTGTCGTGTCCGCACTCCTGTACGCATTCACACGGTGTGCTAATCGTGCATTGCAATTATTAGTTCATTGATTGGTTTTGGTTATTTTGATAAAGCAGGGATAATCAGTAAATCCAGTCAAAACAAACAATCGTTTTGGCGGCGTCCCACAAGTTATTACTTAGATCCCATACTTGTTACATAGATACATATACATCTAGACCAAATTAAATACTCATATTGAATGAACATCCGCTTTACTGGCCGTAAATTTAGGTATTTAAACAGTTACTTGTTCATATCTCTAAAGTGCCCTGGTATACCTATGTCGAGATATACCGGGCAATATTCGACTGGCACGAAGCACACTTTTTGACACAAATCTAGTAGACTCTTGTCATAAATTATTAGTCAATAGTATATTATGGATTTTTTGCCAGAGACCAATGTTTGTTTACGTTCCCCAACACCTACAACATGGGAATCAGACTATGCCTGTCTTGCCCTATCGTTGGCTAAGTCATCAGTAAGCAATAGGTGAAAAGTGGTGATCTGATCTGACCCAGAATAAAGCGCTGTTAAAAAAGAGTCATCGTCGTACAAGTTTCATCAAAATAAGACATTAGATTTTTTCAATAATATTTAAGTAGGACCATTACATTACACAGCCGCGGTGGTGTAGGGCTTAGCGCTTCGGACTGCCATTGGGGTGGTCAGAATTGATCTCCGCCATGTACCAAGTTTTTCTAGCTCAAATATATATTCTGCGCGCTCTTGAGGTGAAGGAAAAACACGTATTCGAATTCGACTCGTCTAGGCTTGGGCCTGGTGGGAAGCCAGGCCGTGTTGGGTTGCGTAGGTTAGATGGCAGTCGCTCCTTATAAAACTGGGGCCCTTGTCAAATCTTATATGAAAAGATTCGGCAGCCGACCCCGATATCGTCTGATGCGGGATAAGCCTAGAACAAAGAAGAAGTAGGTACATTATTTCCATCGCAACGTCCGTAGTTACCCTACTTACTTCACATTAGTAGATAAGAAGGACTCAGCGGTATGCAGCGTCCGGATTTTTTCCGATAATGGGATACGTAAAACTACGAATATCTCAAAATGTAGGGTTTGAAATTGAAGCTTGGTAAAAGATGCCATAATTGAAAAATAGGTTTTGTATATAAAAATGTTGATGAAAAACCTCTATATTCAAAGTACGATACTTTAAAATTCTAGGGTGGCATCAATCAATACCTGTTATGTATACTAATAAACTTATTAAAATATGCAGCGTGTATTGTTCTGTACAGAGTTCTTAGCACTACACTTCTTGGTATTGCATTCCCGAGTCCAAACAAAAAGGTCTGCAGCAAAATTTGACATCATTGGGGTATCTATTTAGGATCTTTGTTATTATAAAGCGCTTCATTTATTTTTTAGTTGCGTTACCAATAATAGATCTTAGGTTAATGAGGTTTGAGTATTTTTTTGTGTTTGCTGTCGCGGCGGGAGGGATGTCTGAACACGTGCTTCGCTTCCGAGCGGTAGGTACTCGGTGTGTTAACAAAAAGAGACGTGCATTGTTCCGTGGCCCTGTTTGTAAAACGCTACCATGTGTTTAACAGGTTTTATTCGGAGAGTTTCCTTTTAGTTATACAATAAATACACAACAGACTTAAAGGTTATTAATACGCCTTTTACACGCCTGTATCCTGTTACAAAGTAAGTCTGCTCGGAACACAGTGAGTATGGACTACTTTGTCACACACCACGTCCCTAATAATCGCAATAATATCTATATAATTTATATAAAAGCTATATTGGACAGAAATCTAGCAGTGGACAATCATCATTATATGTCACTGCTGAATTCGTGTACAAATAAAACATAGACAGCCGAGTTCGCATACGCATCCAACCCGGATCTTCCGACCTATCTGCTCCATAGGTATCTAAATTTAATCTATCTAAATCTTCTATGTTTGATCCAGGTATCTAATAGAGTAAAATTGAAGACACAAAAGTCTTTCGTAGTTATTCGAACTGTTAAGGCTGGACAATCGCCGCCAATCAGTAGTAGGTCCCTCCGAAAAAAAAAGTCTAATAAACACATGATATCGTCTATACATAGTAAATGCATATGTATATCGTATGAATTTAGTATATAAACTAAGGGGAACAGAAATTAAAAATAAAGTTTACAGCGAGATCGAATTTATATTACCCAGATCTGTTATTTCAACCGCATAGTTAATGAGGCAATTTATGTAATGGGCTCCCAACTTACAAATTAATTATTCAATTATTCTGACCCCTATGGTAAGACGATTAGTAATACATATGTATACAGTTATTTCCAAAACATCGACGTTCCGAATTATTGGGCATTGTGGTTTGTTGCATTTTTAATGCGTTTGACCTTCGTTCTTCAATAGTTTTATTACGTTAATTAATTCTCTCATTGTTATGTCCATAATGATTTCTGATTTATCCTTGTGTAGTGAATATGCGATATACATAAGAATTAATGTGCTCAATAAACTAAAAATTAGTAAGATTTAGCGAGCTAAACCCAGACCTCTCAGTCCCTCTGGCCATGATAATAATAGTTAAATTATCTGTTAACAATACTCAAGTCGCATGCATATCTCCCATCTGCGGGACGGAAGGTGATCGGTCCCTCTTTCGACCCTAAACCTAGTTTCGTCGTTTTCGCTTTTAGTACAGGTACGAAAAAAATCTATGTATATTTTCTATAACTGGAAATAAATATACTAATTAAGTACATATATAAGTACATATAGGTATACGTATCTAGGTTAGTATCTTTTAATCCGAATTAACTTACACTAATAAAAGAATTTCGGCCGAAATCTCAGTTTTGAAAAGGGTTGTCTAACATGTCTAACACTTTTTTTATTAATATGTGGGCAAACGAGCTATCGGAGCTCTCCTCCCATCTAATGGGCCACTATACATGCATATCTGTCTGATATTTCAAAATAGCCGTGATTTCTAATATATCAACATATTGTAATTGAACTGTAGTATAACAAAACATTTATAAATAGGGGTTTTATAGTGTACTGACGTTCCGCCCCGGCTTCGCGCGTGACTAGCAGTGGCCGGCTTTAACAGATTCTAGATTAAAATCTTCGTCAAGAATTCCATGGGCGACAACCGCAAAAAATACATTCAGTTCAGTACATTTTAAGAACTTTTGGGGACTTTGTTTTACAAAATGTATAGATAGATGGTGGCAAACGAGCAGCCAACCCCTGAAGCCCACAGACTTCTGCTTAGTTTTTATGTGGAGATGTGTTGCCCTACTACCCTCCTGAAACGCGCAATCCGGACAGGACAGGAGTGAGGTACTGGTTTATATATAGTCATAACATTTGAAATACTCCCTACTTAGTCGCAACCTGATAATAAATGGCTAGACTAGCCGATAGAAAATAAATAATTACTGTTAAGAATCGACTTAAATAGTCCACAAAAACGTCAAACACCACAGTATAGAAAATTCTAATGATGGTCTTTCCAATTACTTACGTCAGGTAAGTATGCAGTGTGTGCATCTAGCCGTGCATGCGCATGCCTATATTAGAATTGACAACAGAAATACACGCGTAAGTGAAACTATGTCGAATCGTATATCACGAAACAAGTGGTTTTGTTCGCGTCCACCGGCTATAAGTGAGGTGTGCGTGCTGAATGTGTGATGCTACAAGTCATGCGATGTCGGACGGCCGTGCGGGCGGTGGACGGCGAGCCGAGGCATTCAGAAAGTGAAATTATAAGAATCGAATTTCACTATGATCGTCTCTGATCTTATTATATGGTAAATGAATTATTTCCATATTGATGTCTTTACGCGAATGGTACAATAAAACAAATTTTACGGATTTTATCGGGGTTTATTTAATTATTTACCTAGCCCAACATTTCAGTCCACCGGTGACCATGGTTGCTGTAAAGATTCTGAAATGTTGGGCTGGTTAAATAATTAAATAAACCGTGATAAAATCCGTAAAATTAGTTTTATTGTAATGAATTATTTTCGCGTAAATATGTTGAAATAAGTGTTTATCTTGTCGACTTTAGTCTAGAAAAGAAATAGCTAAACGATACCGAACCTAGACTTTCGGGAAGTACGTCTCGCTCACATGATGATACCACGGGTGTCAGTAGTTCTAACAGTACCTACTATAAGGCCTACCGTCTAAACTAAAACCATAAAAGTACTAGTAAACGTAGTAGATGCCTATAGTAGTGTTTTTATTACGTATAGTTTCAGGTCAGTTTTTGGTAATAAAGGATGTCTCCTAAAGGAACTCAAAACTAGGTTGTTCCGTACTAAGCGTGGTGTGCGTTATTTTCTTCACTAGCAGTGCATCTGTTACTACAATTCAAGGAGCGATAACACCTATAGGATTGGGAGCAAATTATCCGGTCCTACGGATCATGTATGACGTCTAGCTTAACTATCTCCTGCGCAATCCCCGTCTTTACGGATAGTAAGTACGTATTTTTTTGAAGATATAACCTCTAAATGAAAAAAAAGTAAAAAACAATACTGTTAGGAACTAGTCGATGAGTACGATCGATATAAGAGTAAAATACGATATAAGAGAAAAAAGAAGCCACAACACAGAAGAACAAAGACCCATCACACTTTCCCACCGCTGCTGTTGCTGTGTCTCCAAAATCGAGGGCGACCACCACTCGTGACTTGATATGATCGCAGGGAGCTCGAGGGAATGCTAAAAACTGCCTTGGAACCCGCAATGAACTTAATCAGAAGAAAATAGGAGGAGCATGAAGTCTTTTCGGTGACCTACTATGCCTTGCTTCAAATGTCTGTCTGTGTAATAACGTAACTGCTCAATCCTGACCATAGCAGATATATGTGGGGATCCCTCCCCCCGCTTCGATCTAACTGAACAATCTTCGGTGCTCAGGTTTCTATTGCACGTTACCTTCCTTATTGAATGAAGCCTATCCGAAATAATAGGTGTATAGTCTATGCAGCGTGTCAAGACATCATGTCATTGGATAGCCCTACGAGCGTAGTAGAGACAGGCTGCATTCCACAACCACATGCCTATACAATATTATGTAGTTCCTTAAGGTCAAGGTGATTAAAGGTCGCTTGTAAATTGACGTTTATACTATCCAGCAAGGAAATTATTCAGTGCAAAGCCTCAAGGTCATTCAAACTACATACATGCTTCTATTCAACTTTTAGGAAGACAGATTTGTGATCGCAGTGTAACTGTGGGACACATGAGTTATGCCATTTATGACTGCTACTAAATAATAGTTAGCCGTTGTTAAAAAAGGAAATACATATAACGAAAAATATTGATCAAGATATTTTTTATCGTGGAACATGTGTTTTGTAGTTCTCACCTTACTTTTTTAGGGAAACATCACAGCTCTACATAGCTATAAGTAGGTACACCAGGTGCACACAGACGGAAGCCTACCACTGACTCACTAACTACACTGCCCTCACTGCCGCAATTCATGTATCTTTCCAACTATGCCCTCGCTACCTTCCGCCGTTGTAGGTTTATAAAGTTTAACAATATGTCAGTTATTATCTGCATAGTCGCGCTTCATGTGCTTTTGTTACAAGATAATCTATTGTTCTTTTAATACAATTACATTGAGTCATATTCTCATTAGATAAGGTGACTGGCGAGTGTTTGTCACAGGTAACGCGCACTATATCAGCAAAATGTGGACATAATAGTTTCGCAACGTATTATAACGAGACAATGAGTAAAAATTAAAATATGAAGTTATTTAAAAAATCCTACGTCTTTCGGAATGACAACAATTGTAACGGTAGCCCATTCAAATCTGTTTATGGGTTTTGAAGTTATATCAAAACAAATAAACACCATCTCCATATATACTAAATAAATACTAGAATTACTCCGCGTTTTTACCCGCGTAACTCTGGTCCTGTGACTCGTAGCGTGATGGTATATAGCCTATAGCCTTCCTAGATAAATGTTTTATACGACACAAAAATATTTTTCAATTCGCCCCAGTGGTCCTTACTACTAATAATGTAAAGATGAAGATCTTTACATTATTAGTATAGAAGAAGAAATACCAAAGAAGTATAGGTATAGATTACCCGTATTTTACTTCTTCGTCAATCACGAAAAAACCAAATGTCTCTATCTCACTATTTACATAAGACTAATAGAATTTTTGATTATTAGTTCCGAGATTAGCCCGGACAAACAACACATTTTTTGTGTATTAACATGATATCAGTAGGACTCAGCTCAGGGTATGAAGGCAGGCTTCATAGAGTTGGAACATAGATTTCGAGAGATTACGTAACCTATGAGTCCTGTATGAATTACCCGTATGAATGTCAGGTCTTTCCAAGACGACAGTCATCGATAAAGGCCCAAGTCCAACAGGGGGTCTGGTCTTTTTATATTACAGGGTGGCAAACGAGCTTTGGGTGCCATATGATGATCTCGACGCCGAAATAAATCCGCATAATTGTTATGCAGTTGCGATGTTGCTGGTGCACTACGCGTATGTGGAAATAATAATAATAAACAGAATTGAAGTGTCTGTGATTTCAAAATAAGTAGATTTTTTCAAGTGCAGTTCAGTGCTTGGATACCTAAGTATTGGTATCATAAAAGTTACGTTAACACCTTAAGTCTAATACTAGAATCGTATCAATTTTATTTTAAAAAATTGTCTGTCTGTCTAGCATTGTGTTTGTACAACTTTCAGATATCGTATTAACATAATAAATAGCAACTGTATTGGGCTGGCACGACCGGGGAGGACCTCTCGTTTACGGATACCACCGTAAACTGACAGTTATGTCGTCGTGTGGTTTGTGAGTAGCCGGTGTCCCAGTAGAGAGGAAGAGGAAAGTAGGGCAATGCATCTGCATGACAACAATGCGGATGTCTATGGGCGTGAATAGTGGTCAAAGGACTCCTATTGCTCGTTATAGTATAAAATAAAAAAAAACTACACCTAAATAACGGATGTAACGGGTGAAACCGCGGGGCGTTACTGGCTTAGTTATTATTGATTTGATACACTTTTGTTTTTTGCCGTTATCGCGTCGGAGATAGCGAAAGTTGGAATAGTCGCCAAAATGTTCGCGTCCTTGCGCCGCCATTTGCAGTTCGAGGAAATTAAAAGTTCTTATTTTTTTTATAACAAAGAAGACAAAAAACGAAGTTGATACGACAGTGCTTATGTGCTACTTTCACTTCACGTTTTCATCGACAAAGGTTTTTTTATGTACTTAGTTTTGGATTCAACAAAGTGACCTGACCCATAAAATGACGTGTCGGCCGCGGATATTGGATAGCTTTTATAGTTTAACGGGACAAACGTGAAATTTGAGTCATTCGTGTATTACCATCGCTTATTACCATCCACACGGTTAATGATATGCAAATTCGTTGCTCTTCATTGCTCCCATCCCGCAATAGGTCACATACTCAGAAACCATACGAAACGCGATGGTGTAGCCAACACTTTTAAGGTAGTGTCACTTGAGCGGTACCACCCTGACTGTGTGCAAGCCAGTCACATTTCGTTCAGTTCACAGGCGTTCGATGAAATATTAATTAGGAGATAATAAAAGCTAAAATGGCGATGTATTGTCGATGTAATGAGTTATGAGATTTTTATGTATTCTCACATTACGCTCATGACAAATAAACAATGATGTCAGCCATGATTATGTTATCTTCGACGCTTCAGATACTACTATCATCAAGATGAATGTGGAGGAGGCAAGGCAGGTACGTAATGATCGTGATGTATGGCATTCCGTTCCCTCTGCCTACCCATTAGGGAGCAGAAGTGAAGATGTGTTGTTTTTGCTGTTGTACTATCATGCGACTTTACGTACTCTAATGGTTTAGCTGGGAAGTACCTATAACTGTATCCTGACGATACAAAAAAATATTTAATTTATTCTACTTGACCTTATGGACCGCTTCCGTTGTAGTGTATTAGTTTTATTAATGGTTAATTACAAGTTCTGAGAATAACTGAAAGTAACATAAATTATTTAATACACTTACAGAGTGGAAAACAAAATCTCATTAGTGAGCCTTATTGTCTGCTTCTTTTAAATGGACCTTTCATCTAATTTCTTATTGACCAAAATCTGGAGTTTTATCTATCTGGGCTTTACATATTGCACAAATCTAATTTTGCATCACCCTCGTTTCTTTGCACGTCATTATGAATAAGTACTTAGAATGCAGACACAATGTAACCCAATAAAATGGTGACAAATTTCTCAAAACTGATGAATAAGTGTAGGCACATGAGTAAGGTGGTCGCGTCGTCTGGTGCGCTGCCAGCTGTACCACATCCTTCCAGCCTTAGTTCATTGACAATAGAATGCATAATTCTTATTTCATATTTGTTTAGTTAATTGTCTGGGACAAAGGAAAACGAAACATTCCAGTTCCATTTCGGTATCGATTTTTATGAGTTTCATGAATATGTATTTAATTAATTATGTAATATGTAATATAATATTCCAATAATATAATTATTAAATTATTTAAGTAATGTTATTTAGGTCTACAAGATGTTTACTATGATGGCATTTGATTCCTCTAACTCTACTTTTTCTATAATTTAGGGGGGCAAGCGAGAAATCGGAGCCTCTTTACGACTACGGACGCCCATGAACATACACATAATTATTATGCCGATGCGTTGCCCTCCTTGACCCCAATAGGCCACCGGCTACTCATAAACCGCACGAAACGCAACACTGAAGATGTCACTTTACGGCGGTATTATGTGAGCGAGAGGTACCTCCCCGGTCGTGCCGGCCTAATTCTGTTGCATAGGAGGATGTAGTGACATGTACTATGCGTAGCACTGCCTCCTTCTATGCAGCATGGCACTACCGCTACCAAATGTTTTAGTGTTTCTAACACTAGTTACTAAAATGTCATCATTATCATTATCAGCCGGACGACGTCCACTGGACAAAGGCCGCCAATCTGAAAATATAGATCTTAATACTTTTAGTCCTAGTATTATCTAATCTGGGACAAGTAACATAGTGACGTTATATCTTTTAATCACCCACTGAAGTCAAAAAACAAACTCTTGAATTAGTTAATTTTGATGTTCGCCAACTGTTGAGATGTTGAACTGTTGCATTTAATCTTGTGGTCAACCTTCATTCTTCTCTGTTGCGTGATGAACGCTGCACAAAAATTCGGTTCTTGTGACGGATGTAGGTAAATAATATGTTTTGTGCAAATTCCCACGGGATGTGGGCTTACATTTGCGTATCCAGAATCCAAACAATGCCTTGTTGTGCAGAGTTTCGGGACAAACGTGAACATGTATGCGTCACTTTACTACTGTTACAAAGTATAGTTTTACATTTTAGAGATTATAGTCTGTGGACGGAAGTGTCCAGTACAGCTGCATCGGTTACTATAAAACATGTTGGGCCATGGACTAGGTGACCCTCCTTTCCCGCAGATGAGAAGAATGAATCCCGATATTTATTTAAGATTAGCTAAAGCAACTGTCTTGGACGAGAGGACCGGGTGCCCTCGCCCACCCCCTCTTAATCGAGGGGATTGGCCGTCAATGTTAACCTTGCGTTATGATGGCGGCTGGAAGAGCTCGTTGAGCTGCCATTACTGGGGGAAACCCCTCCCTTCCACCAGCGCGGATGGTACGAGTGTCGCGCGGTCGTCGTGGTGAACCTAACCGGTACGGAGACTCTTTAGCTCGTTGACAAATCGCGTTAGGAACTATCTCCTATGGTTATAATATAGAGGTAGACTAGGAGAGTTGAAATAAATGATATTGTTGTAGTCTTCAGTGCCAGCTGAGTACGTTGAAACTCTTCGAATGTATGGTTAACCCCATGCGCACACGTTACAAGTACACACAGAATAACGACTTTTCCAAACAACAGATTAAAATAGCCGGTATATTCTATGGCCGTATATACAATACGTTTTCTTTGCGCGTGGTTTTTGTTAGCGCGTGCGACTGACCGAACTGAAGCGTGTAAAATAGGCATTGACGTCGCAACTATCATCAGCATCAGTCGTTACTTAGCGTCGGGACGCTGGCAATACTTTTCGGTATATATTTTGTACTAGGACCTCAGCATCAGGAGAAAGGTAATATTTTTCGTGCATATTACTATACGCACCTACTGGACAAACTAGCCGCTACATGTCCTACTGGACAATCTAGCAGTTAAGTCCTTTTGATAACTACCGACGTACAATAAACATCCGCATAATACTTATGCAAATTCCTTGTCTTCTTTTAATCCTCCTATCCCATGGGCCACCGGCTATTCATAAACCGCAAGAAACGCGACAGGGCTGCAGCGTGGTACTACCTCTCAATAAAATGATATAATTAAAAAAAAACCTATGTATGTAGATTTCTGTGTTCCAAGTACGGCTTGAATCATGTTATCGTGTGCGGCTTTTCTTATCGTTTCAGTGCCGATTGTCTGTGATTGCCCAATTTCCCTCCCGCACTCCGATGGGCCGCCGGAGACTTATAAATGCGACTTCATAACTGTCATTATTCTGCGGCAGTATCATTGGAGCGAGAGGTACCTCCCCGATCTGGTCGGTCATATTCAGCTCCAGTGCAGCATGGTACTGCCTCTTAATTATAATAACAATAAAATGTGTGTGACGAATTTACAAGATCCCGCGGTCCCCCCAGTCATGATACTATTAGTTCAATTAGCTATTGTAACACATTTTGGGGAGCATCTCTGCCACCTGTACGGGGAGGGTGGAAACGGTCCCCCTTTTGACCCCAAACCTAGCTTCGTCACCCGACTATCAATCATGGCAATTCGATGAAACACAAATGGAGATCCGAGACTAATTCATTAATTGATGTCTTAAGTTTACGCGAATGTAATGAGTACATTACAATAAAACTACTTTTACGGATTCTATGGCGGTTTATTCAATTATTTAACTAGCCCGACGTTTCAGAAGCTTTACAGCTACAATGGTCACGGGTGGACTACATGAGTGGACTTCAGATTCCACCCGTGACCATGGTTGCTGTGGAGCTTCTGAAGCGTAGGGCTAGTTAAACAACGAAATAAACCGCGATAGAATCCGCAAAAGTAGTTTTGTTGTACTACTTCATTAATTAAAGAATTTTTATATCTCAACAAACACTTCTATATTTGTAGCATCAGTTGGTGTCGGTGATGCATAAAATAGGAACGGCCAGCGTGAGTACGCACGCACTATTTTAGTTTCTTTTTCCCATGTCACTACGAGTAAAGGAAGTATAAAATGTTTTTTATAACTAATAATTTGGTCACAGTTAACTTGTGGATTCATTTTATAAGACAGATGTTGTATGTTACATGGACGATAAAAAAGTGGCGTAAAATATACAACTCTTAACACATTTTTAGTTGCGGACATCCAAAATTGTATGGAGCGTGGGTCTTGTCACGAAATGAAAGAAATAAATTATATAAGACAGTTATATTCAGCTGCAGTGCAGCATGCTACTGCTTCTTCATTATAATAACAATAAAATGTCTGTGACGTATTTACAAGATCCCGCAGTCCCCTCAGTCATGATACTATTAGTTCTATTGTAACACATATTATGTCCTGATGTTTAAATGTACACAATAATGATTTTTTTTTGGATTGGGGGTAAACGAGCAATCGGAGCCTTTTTACGGCTACCGATACCCATGAATTTCCACATACATACTATGCCGATGCGTTGCACTCCTTTGCCCCCCTCCCATCAATGGGCCACCGGCTACTCCCAAACTGCATGAAACATGAGACTGAAGATGTCACTTTACGGCGGTATTATGTGAGCGAGCGGTACCTCCCCGGTCGGACTATGCATGCATGCTGCATGCATGGCTCTACCTCTCCCTAAATTTTAAAGAAAGAATTACTTATTATATCCACGATAAGTAACACTGACAATTGCATAGTCATCCATTTGGACAATGAGGACATTCATTAAAGGGCGCCATCATGATATAGGATTGCTAGCCCACAGTAGAACTTGTGTCCATTAGCTATATAATATATATATTTCTTTTAACGAAGTCTATGTATTTTTCTCTATTAATAGAGTAGTGGTACAAAACCACACCTGAAATGGACGGTCCACTTGTGTGGCTCCTTTAAAAATTTGAATTAGTTTATAATATTTAGACATTGTTTAGGTTTATGCCTGTATCGTGGGGGAGGGAGCGTTCGCGTCTTTATCTTTCCAGAGATATCTGGGCGACCAACAGAGTTATTTCCGTTTGGTTGCCCGTATATGCTCTATTGACACTTCCCCTCCAAGCGAGCCAACAAACCTGGTCTTCATTTCGTAGACGATGTTGGGTTTGGGCTCATCATCTCCTTTAGCTGGACGACGTCCACTGCTGGCTGACTTTGACCTCTCCTATTGTGTGCCATAGATCACGTGCAATAGCATCGCTTTCAGGCTCAATAGGTTATTTTTTCTATGTTTCCTTGTCCAATTGCCAACCTCATACTTACGGGCTCATCATCTCCTTTAGCTGGACGACGTCCACTGCTGACTGACTTTGACCTCTCCTATTGTGTGCCCATAGATCACGTTCACTAGCTTCCGGTTTATCCTCATACTTCCCACTCTTACCAAGAATTAATATTATGTTTGTTATATAATGAATAATGAAACCGCTCGTCATCGCCAATATCAAATAAAATCATAAAGTCAGGGAAAGTCCTTTAGGTAAGCTTATTTTTTTTCAGACCTGAACTTATACTTTGGAATCTAAGGGCAGCCCAATGCAGCTTCAACAGATTGCAGGTAAGTAAGCTTAACAAATGTTAAAATTATATAAAAGGATTGGTTCTATCTCGAGGAAGACATGGCTTGGAAGAGAAATATAAATAAAATAACGATAAAACATCTAGATGCTCCTCGCTGTTTCATTACTGAGATTGAGAAAGAGACACTATTGAGAAAGAGACACTATTGAGAAAGAGACACTATTGAGAAAGAGACACTATTGAGAAAGAGACACTATTGAGATTTGAACATAGCATAAGAATAACAATGTTTCCGAGCAACGCTAGAGAATTTAGTTGTTATAAATTAAAGGAAAAAGGTGGTCATCAGCTCAAAAATCTTTCATTGAACTTGAAAGTCAATCACAACATTTTTTTACAATTTAATAGCTAACGGAAACTGGTGCGCACATTAGCTGCTTAGGTATGTAATTATTATGCAAATACATTTTTTTATCCACCATCTAAAATAGAATCAAGCGAAAGGTATCTTCTGTTCCCGGTGCATTCGAGTGTTCTCACGCGGCTCACAAAAACAACCAATAACGTTCTAGCAGCTAATTGTATTGCAATTTGCGCACGGCTGTACTCGACGGAGAGTATACATAGGGTTTGTTCAAAAACTAATTGTATTGCAATTTGCGCACGGCTGTACTCGACGGAGAGTATACATAGGGTTTGTTCAAAAACTCACCAAGACTGTAATTTCTTTTTCTTTCCGTGACTTATGCCGTGGAAGCGAATAACTCAAATACAGTATCATATCCTATGAGTGCTCTTTAGGGGGCTAGACTAGTTTTGATGTCGTAATGGAGACCGGCGATCTCCTGCAGATGGGACTGAAGCATACCGATATTAGTTAATTCAAGTATTATTATCATGGTCGCCTACTTTAAGGTATTACGTCTAACAGTTCCTATACTGAATGCGGGATGTATTCCAATCCACTAGACCCAGCTATTATATAATACGCCTGTGAATCAATCTATAAAATCCAAAAAATCATATTATATCTTAAATAACAGTAGCGAAATTCATACAATTACTTATCCATTATCCCTCTCTCCCTGTAACGTTGATGATAATCAATGTGCTACCGATTACTACTGCCAATTCTCGAAAACTGGAGTGCTAAACCACAGTGAAGTTTTTTTATGGTATAGGGGGAGAAACGAGAAATCGGAGCCCTTCTACGACTACCGTCACCGACGCCCATGAAAGTCGGCAACATTACTATGTTGATGCACCCGCCCCCCTCCTTTAAGCCGACACCGGCTTATGATCACTTTAAGGCGGTATCAAGTGAGCTAGAGGTATCTCCCCGGTCGTGCCGGCCCAATTCCGCTGCAATGCAGCATAGCTCTACCTCTTACTACTTTTGTGGCAATAATTGTTAAAGATCATGTACTGTGACAGTATACCATCAGTATAATGCGGAATGATATTTTCACTATGAGTAGATACTGAGCAGTTCTCGCAAGTCGCAGTAGCGTCAGTTCAATCCGGACCACAACCAGTACGTGCAAATACTGAGGCACGATCGCTGTGTATGATCAGACAGTCAGTGTTTTAACGCTTACAAATTATCAAGGGTATGGCTACACTGAGACAGTAGCTCCAAGCTGCCGGTAAACTACTAGCTACTTTCCTGTTTATTAATGCAACTGATGCTTCTATATTTTACGCACCTAGTGTGGATACGACAATGCATAAAGAAACGATAAACTTACATAACGTTAACAAAATTAATTTTAAATAGCAAAAAATACTCGTGGATACTAATCACGCTATGTTTGTTACAGATTGTTAAATAGTTGATACCGTCTAGTCTCGGACTAAGGATAGGTGGTGTTTAAAGAAACAGTAAGCATGCATTTTGTTACCAAAATGAGTAATTGCAGTGCCTCCGGTATGCTTGCGCTTGCGGGAGTAAACTCCTTCACTGCGATACTCAGGCACCGTACTGCATCTTTCTACTTCAGAATTGGCACGTGTAAGAACGGTGTTATAAAAGACTCGCAGGACCGTCTCCATAACACGGACACTTTTAAACACTGGGTGCACATTTATTACTCAGTGACGTTTTTTATGACGACGCGACAATTTGGACGTTAAAACCAGTGGGTAAATGTATTTTTTTTTTGTGTATTTACATAACCAAATATTGACTAATGTCTGAAATAAACGTTTTATTATTATTATAATACCAATTGTAAATAATAAATTGTTGTAAATAATAATAAATCAACAATGATTTCTGGCTCCCAATAATGCTATGTTAGTCTAGACTCAAGTCACAATAGTCGACTACAGTCTAGTCTCGTAAGTAAGCCTATAGACCTCTGTTAATAGCTAATGTTAATTATATAATAGTAACAGAATTTAATTAAGAAACCAATTGATTTAAAGTTTTGATGCGTTACAATTGCGAGCGTGGTTGTAGATACAAAATGTTTTAGGTTGGTTTCGCAAATTATGCGTACCTAGCTGAGGGTAGAGCGCGCTCAGTTTTTTTCAACAAAATACTATCATTCAGTTCCATCTATTTTCTAATCTTTTTGTTATTTCCAATTGCGAATAATCTTACTAATTATTGAGACTTAACAATCTATGCGTTATACTTATTAGTTTCAACATCGTTATTCCAGATACATGTTAAATATGTCATGTATATATAGATTACAATTTGTGTTAAATCCATTGATATGCTTTGCGTTATTTCATTAAATATCTCCTACATTAAAAGCTATTATGAACACTAGTCATTGAACTACAATAAAACCTTTTAAACATAATTGTTCCATATTTATTGCAAAAATAATTTTAAGAATGATAGCGATGGAAGGATTCAGGTAGGTAAGCCAGTGTTTAGGTAGTAACAACCACTTCCTTATGATCTGAAGATTTCATCGAAGTTTTATCTTAACAACCGAAGATAAAGGTCATTAAATACGTAGGAACAGTAAAGAGAAGTCACTGTGTTCCACGGCATCTCCCGCGTTGTGTCTCAGGCAGTCGTAAAAGCTTGTATTTCTCTAAGCTATAGAGCACACACCATCATGACGATGGTGGAGCCAAAATATATGCTTAACAGTGCATCGCAACATTAGCATAGACATAGATTGAATATTTCAGGATAAGGTGTTGTAATCGAGGCTTAAAGTGATTACACCATGAATACCTTTCAAGGAAACCAATTCATAGGTCGAGTTGAATAAGGTATTGTAGCGTAAAGGTGAAAAGTCGGGAGTAGATGGAGCAGGTTTAAATATACCATTAGTTACAATACATTGATTTTATAATAAAGGATGATATTAATATTTGTTGTAGTTATCATAAATTCGATGTTCCTCTTTTATCTTTTCTTACTTAATTTGGCGTTGCGTGGGTTTACAAAGTTATTCGAGTGTTAAATATTTACCTTTTCGATTGGATTAACAAAGTGTTGTAAATCGACGTCGTTAAGGAAAAATATAAGTTTAGTCCAGTTTAATTGTTTGGTGTTTGAAAGCAAAGCTTTAATTTATTGTACAACCTGTCCTGTCAGATTGTTTTTAACCAAGACCCGCCCAATGGTCCCATTCCAAACTTATAACATCTCATATGAATCAATTCCTCAAGAGTTACCATCCCACAATTAGCTCATCGGATATTTGTTAGTAGCTGTGGGTCATTATGTATGTCTAAGTTTTTTTGATCTTTGATATTTACTTAATTTTATTTTTAAGATAGAGTAGTGTAGTCGTTGTGAACATATCTCCACATTAATAGTGTCCTTGGCAGAATTCGCCAAGCTACAGTTTGTCAAATGTCCTCCTTAGATACTTATAATAAGAGTGATTTAGACCAGCCGATGGGTCCATGCGTTATTCTGGCAATATATACATATACATAAATATATATAAATATCGCAGTCACATGGAAATAAATATGGCTGATATTTTAGCTCAATGAAGTTACTTATCTGTGCAATCTATTATTTTTAGAGATTAGTTCAGACAAACATCTGATGTGTGTTGATACTTACATGTGTGGCTAAGTGATGGACTCTGGACGAGGAATATTACTGGTATAAAGGCAAGCTATATATAACACATCACAGAGGCCTTTGGGACTGTACTGGACATTGTATGTGTCTAACACAGGCATCAGCTGTAATAGCTGACAAGACACACTATGTGAATATCTTAACATATATGCTACAACATAGTGATAGGGGAATTTCATATATTGAAATGTAGGCGACTTAGTGAGTTGTATTACCGATGATGATATATTCTAATTATTTGCAATGGCGCTAGTGTTACAGTAGCCAGGGTGAAGGCTAATAATATACATTATGAGGTCAGACCAGAATTAATTAGCGGAAGAACATCAAATTGGAATATAATTAAACTCAATTGAAAGAGAGTGGCGGATGCTCGCGCAGAATTATCGTGCCATCGCCAACGCACGCTTCCCATAGCTTGTATTAGATACGTCATTTTTAACATGACTAATGGATTTATAAAAGTAATTTAACATACTTGTAAATGATTGTATTGATTTATTATTTACATCATAACAATGGGCATTGTAAATAGTTTATAGTAAATTATGTAATAGAAAAAATAAACATCGGTTTCAGTGCGTAAATTAAACATCATTACGGTTATCTCAGAAATAATTGAATAAAATTAACTCAGGTAGGTAACATAAGTTGAAAAAATTGTTGCGAATTCCTAATGCTGCCTATTTTTTTCTCTTTTATTCTTTATTCAAAAAAAAAGAAAAATACAAACATTTGTGTTCAACAAAGATATTCTCGCCAAACTGTAAAATTTGGGGGCGAGCTCGTTTTTTAATGATCTCTTAAAAACAAAAATTATTTCATTAACTGAATTTGACATAAAACTGGTACTGAATTTAAAATGTTTAGAAATATTTTTGAACAATTTTGAAAAGATTTTGAACAATTTTGAGAAGACAATACCAAACTGCAACAATCATAACAAAATTTAAAAAAATGTTAAGTGCTTATATACATTTGACTCTGACTGGGGTAGGAGGTTCTTAACTGCTTTTTTAATCAGAAACCACTAGCAATTGTGATTTCTGGCAAATAACTGTCTCCATCCTTGTCGATATAGGTACGTATCTATCTATATAAAACAAATAATGGCAGCGAACACTTGCAATTTGCAAAACCTGTTTTTCCTATTACTAAATGTAGATCTTCTACTTTTTCCAAATGTATCTAGACGACTAACTCTTTGATCGAGAGAAGCTGAAACAGCTCCTGTGAAATAAAAAATAACGTTTACCATCTGTCAGAAAGAGATTAGTCATAAAAATTATATGTGCTATTATAGCACTTACGATTTAAAAGATAGCGTTGTCCACGAGTTTGTACGCCCAGTTGTCTGATGATCCAGTCTAGAGTGACTGGGGTCATCTCATAACCCCGCATGGGGGCATAGGGAGCCGTATCAGGACTGTGGTCCTCTTCCGGCGGCAGCGGGGTCTCACTCCATTACTATGGAGCGGTCATTGGTTACGGGAGGCCAGGACGGACGGAATGCCTGTCGAGGTCCTCCACTTCAAGATCCCGGGAAATGGTGGAGTTCCTGACGTAGCGGGGGGCGTCGACTATGCGACGCAGGGCCTTGGATTGGTCCGCGCGCAGTCGACGCTTGTGGTAGGGTGCCAGTAGGTGGTACCACGCTGGAGCCGCATACGTCAGGCGGGAACAGATGTAAATCTTGTAAATCAAAAATTTTACCTTTAGCGGAAGGAACCTCGACAGTGCTGGCTGCAGCTGTCGAAGCGCTGTGGAGGCCTGTGCCGGAGAGGTGCAGGCATGTGGATCCATGGTTAGGCCGGCATCCAGGCAAACGCCCAGGTATTTAGCTTGGTAGGACCAGGGGATGAGCTCGCCGCCGAGCGCCAAAGGTTGTGGGAAGCTCCGGCAGCGGGGAAAGATCACCGCCTGTGACGCTCAGCCGCCATTTCGACAGCCAGTCGGAGAGCATGTCCTCTGGATCTTGGCTGCTGCGTGTTGGTGGTTCAGCGATTTTGCTAGGTACGCCGTGTCGTCGGCGTACAGGGCGGCCATGACTCCCTCGTTACTGGGGATGTCGTCAACGTATCTGTTGAAAAGGGCTCGGGAGAGGCAGCTACCCTGGGGCACTCCGGCCCCGATGGTGCATGTGAGCGAGCGAGCATCCTCCACTCTGACGTAGAAAATGCGGCGGTTTAAAAAGGACCGCACTATGGTGACTAGAGGACGGGGAACCTGAGAAGCGATAAGCTTGAAGAGGAGACCCTCGTACCAGACGCGGTCGAACGTCTTTTCCAAGTCCAGGAAAAGCGCCGCGACTGATTCCTTCTTATTGACGTCATTGGTAATAAAATATATGGCGCGGATGAGTTGGTGGGTGGTCGAGTGCTCGGTCCTGAAGCCGAACTGATCGGCCCGTGTTGGCAGGTAAGGGGTGAGGCGTTCGAGGAAGAATCGCTGGAACACCTTGGAGAGCGCACGCAGCAAGGTGATGGGCCTGTAGTCGGCGGGAGACCGGAGGCTCTTCCCCTTCTTGGGGATCAGGATTACCTCCCCCGTCTTCCATTGGGTAGGGAAGCGGCCCGTGCGGAATATTCCATTGAATAGCCGGGCGATGGCGGCTGCTGTCCTGGGGGAGGCAAGTCGTAGAGCCGAGTCAGGGATCTGGTCGGCGCCCGGGGCTTTCCTGATCCAGTCTAGAACGAAGAACCCTGCACCAGGTCTATTCTATGTCTATGTTCGTTCCAGGGTCATAGATGCAAACAAGATGTTCCCGCGAGGTTACTATGGGACTGGGTTAGCACGGTGTGATTGGTAATACTTATTTATATATCCCTTCTTTCTCCTGCTCTCATTCTACGTTATTCTACTGTACGTTTCTAAAACCTTTGTGCGTTTACACGAAACATCCCACTACGACGGTCTTAAACAAGAAAAGTCTATTTTTGTGTATTAATTATGATTACTTTCAGCAGTGGCAACAAGAATATTAATAGTGTAGGGGGACAAACGAATAATTGGACCCCTTTTTTACGACTACCGACGACCATAGATATTCGGATTTTTGCCATTTGCAACGGGCTATATAATATGTGCAGACGTTTGACTCATCTGCCGCCGAGATTATATAATATGTGCAGACGTTTGACTCATCTGCCGCCGAGATTATATAATATGTGCAGACGTTTGACTCATCTGCCGCCGAGATTATATAATATGTGCAGACGTTTGACTCATCTGCCGCCGAGATTGATTTCGAAAAGCGCAAAGGTTATTGTGAAGCTCGTCGTTCTAGTCGGGTAACAATAGCGCGGAAAGTAAGCAAAATGCAACGGGTTAAAGAGGATTAACGATAGGTTCCCAACATTAGCTGGTTCACCTTGGGGCCTCAGATGATATAGTTCGGCCACTGTGTCCTGGCCTCTTCTTGTGTCTCAATGTTCACTATCAGGCTATATGGAACGGGATAAATATAAAGTATAAATTTATGAGTTGTAATGATAATTCATATGTAGGATATATGACCCATTGGGAACGGGAGTGGAAAAAGGAGGTTAAGACATCGGGCATTGTAATTGTGCGGATGTTCATGGGAAGTCGGTAGTCGTAAAAAGCTTCTGATTTCTCGCTTGTCCCCCCATACCATCCATAAGGGAATAGCTCACGGGCCTCGGTATAGATAGACTGAAGTTCGTAAAGATCGACCAATTTGAGTTTATCACTGTGGCGACGTCATCCGTATTGTGGACCGTTTACTAGTAACTTCACACGAGCATTTATGGCGCTTTGTACTGTATTCATATAAATGGACTTCGATCACGAACAAACCTTTGAACCAATGGCTACTAACACATCTGTGTCCGTCCTTTCTAGGGTGCTCAATTATTACATAGCAGCAGGCCGGAGCCCCTCGCGATTTCAGCTGCGTACTGCACCACAGAAGAAGCAAACCATACATTCGCAAAAATTCATCTTAGTGAGCCAAAAAAGCCCATGCAAAATTTGCAACTGTAATATTTTATGGTGAGTGAGTGGCATTTCGCTATTACATTTATAGTTAAATACTTCCGGGTTTACGTTAAGGATCCATGAATAAGTGCATGTTATCAGTGTAATGCTAAAATCTACTTATAAACCCGAATATTAAGCTGACGTTATTTCCAAATTGCTTCATATCTGCATGCAAATACGCAAGCAATTTTACGTAAGATGTTGCACTTTATTTCTTTGACCCTGACATTTATGGATTATAACCTTGGATAATTTGCAGTATGTAGGTAGCAAAGGTTTCGCTCCGATATTTCGCAAGAGAAATTGTTCCTAAGACACAAAATCACATAGCAAATTGACATTTTAAGTAATCACTGAGACCCAATAGCTAATACACAAAACTGTACCCTTGTCTTGCCCATGATCTAAGGCTAAGAACCAGGAAATAATGTATCAGTCAGCCGGGAATTAGCTAATGTTATAAAATCTGTCGATACGCTTTTCTCAGAATCACACGACTTCTGCCTAAGTGTCAGTCACATACGTGAAGAGCTACGTTATTACCTTACGTCAGTCACATACGTGAAGGGCTACGTTATTACCTTATGTCAGTCACATACGTGAAGAGCTACGTTATTACCTTATGTCAGTCACATACGTGAAGAGCTACGTTATTACCTTATGTCAGTCACATACGTAAAGAGCTACGTTATTACCTTATGTCAGTCACATACGTGAAGAGCTACGTTATTACCTTATGTCAGTCACATACATGAAGAGCTACGTTATTACCTTATGTCAGTCATATACGTGAAGAGCTACGTTATTACCTTATGTCAGTCACATACGTGAAGA
>JAFELO010001616.1:195584-221323 GCA_017140195.1 Eumaeus atala
AGCTACGTTATTACCTTATGTCAGTCACATACGTGAAGAGCTACGTTATAACCTTATAAAATTGGTCATCAATACGTTGACTCATCTAAACACACCTCAGTTGTACCAAGAACCCTAAGATGACGACAAACCAATGACTGCAGTCCTAATTTTATGATGTCAATAGGTCAGAAACCAGTACATGACATGCATCGAGTTTTTGTAGTCAAAAAATTTCCAGGAAATAATGTATCGGTAAGTGACAAAATAATATGACAGTGAAAAACGTAACGAAGACCGCGTTGAGTCCATGGATCCCTTTTTAATTAACACATTTATTACTATTATTTTTTAGATCTACAGCGACTGCCTAATGTGGAACTCTCAAATATTGTTCGCTGAAAGAAAACGTCATAAAGGCATTATGGCCACCAAACACCTTAGGTGCAGTGTTTCACTGTTGTTGAGATCACGTAGGAAGTTGGCAAAGATTTGTTGTGACAAAGGTGGGATATTGAGACCGTAAATTTTAGAGGTTGACCGAGCACAGGTAATTTCTTCTTTACTCTTTATATCAGGCAACTTCATCCATTCAATCTGGACGACCTATGCTTGCTTATGCATGAATATATTTTTGCTATGTTGCCGATACAATGCAGTCGAATTTGGCTGAGAGCGTCAGTATGATTTGGACGATATTAATCCTGGTTCCGACTCCTGGTCGCATAAAAAATAACAAGGCATCCGCTACATGAATTTATTTGGTAATGCATATATCTACATGTAAACAGTGACCTACTGTACCTACCTTTTGCCCCTGCAATAAACCTAACTCATTAGAGGTCGTAAATTCGTCGCGACTATAAGTCAAAACTCAACCATTTTATTAACACGTAATATATGAGCGGCGTGTAGTTCCGTCTGTCTGTTCTGGAGAGGTCTGAAGTTTGCGGTAACGTTATCGATTAGTATGCCGATAAGCGAGGACGAGCTTACCATTATTCGCATGGAATAATAATCGCATTTTTCGACGACGCGACAAATATTTATTTTATTTTTATATTCAGACGAGATGACGGCTCGAGTACAACGAGAATAAGATACGGTGCGTCACGCTGGATTACATATTATGTGATAAATAGGGGCTTGTAGCCTTGTCTTAGCGACTTATATTTAAAACCGCGAACGAGCAATAGAATCACCTGATTATCACACCCTGAATGATGTGTGACCACACCGATAAACATCCGCGTAGGACAGTTTTGAGTTTGGCTCATATGGTGCATGTGTAAGGCGCACTAAGTGCAATGGCAAAGTCTTTCCTTCTTTTGATGTTAGGTAACATGGCTCAGTTCAGCCATACCATCCGATATTATACCATCATCACAATCAAATCAATTAATTACAATGCTGTAAAACCCATTGGCCTCTAGCCCATATCACATTATATTAATCACTCCACCTAGCCCGAGGACGAGCTACACTACGCTTGACAACCAGTGGTGTCCACTCTTTCTCGTGTGCCTCACCGGTATGTGTTGAACATGTCTAGGAGTAGACAAAAGCTGAAGGCTGCCTCAAATTGTCATCGCCTCAGCGTGCAGTGCCAAACTTATCACGATTTGAATAGTTTGTGAGTCTTCACTCAAATATTTATTTTTTATATTAATATTTTTTATATTATAATTTACCTTCGTAAATGGCCAATTAGGTGCTGCTCAGTCCGTAGTTGACACTTGGTCGATATAGGCGATGTTAGGAGCCCTCAATTATTTTTAAGGGCTGGCAACACATTCTATGTTTTAAAGACACTTACCCAATACCAAAAGTCAAGCTGAGGGCCCCAGGATGGATCTTCAACAATGAATGTAATTTTTATTCTGTAACAGACCTATGGATGAATTAGTCAAAAGCTTGTTGAACCGGTTTCCGATAAAGGGTCCCTCAAGAAAAGAAAACATTTCCTGAATATATTGGCTACGATATTTTTTAATAATTATAAAAAAGCTACATAAAATACTCGTAAGTGTCCAAGTTCACAATTTTAACGAGTTTCGGAGAATTTTCTGTTATTTGGAAAGAGTAATCATGTCATCAAAGGAAATCAGTCATTCGTTCTAGTAGTGCACTTGAGGTTTAGTTTTGTATCAGAATTCAATAGACCGTGGCCAACATTATTACCATCAGCCGGATAACGCCCGCTGCTACATTAACATCTTTGACGTTGTCAAAACTTGACGACTAATGACAGTGTTAATGATGATTCATAGAAGTTTTGTAAATAATTTGTCTTTGTACATTAATGTATTCATTGGGTACATCACCGATAGCGAGATTCCAGGAATGTTGTTCATAAATATGTGCAATATTCCACGAAAGTATGTTTATTGTTTACTCGTTTGTGTTCGATTAGATTTTCGGGTTAGGTCTTTTTTGTTTGTTTCTAGTGTAGGGGACAAACGCGTAATAGGAGCCTTTTTACAAGTGCTAACGCCCGTGAACATCCGCATAACTACTATGCATCAGCATAGTAGTATTAACGCATCGGCGTTGCCCACCTATTCTTGTTCTCCCCAATGGACCACCAGCTACTCACAACCGCACGAAACGCGACACCAAAGATGTCTCTTTACGCCGGTATCATGTGAGCGAGAGGCGAGAATTCGGCTGCAATGTAGCATGACACTATCTCTTGAAATCTTTGTTAATGATCTTATAATCCAATTAATTGTTCAGAATAATAATGAGAAGTGTATATGAATATGTATATATGTCTATAATTCTTCAGTAGACGTCCCTAATATAAAGATACACATCCGAACATCATCGAGCCCATTCCGCCCACACCATACCGTCTATGATCGGGACGGGAATCTTGCAAATAAAGGATAGCATGGCCGTTGATAAACAAATTACAGACTAAAAATAAACTCTTCACAACTACTTGCATTTAATGCGTCTGTGGATTAGCCACGCACAGTAGCGTCGCATCACAATATTATCGAGTAACAGGACAAGATATGACGTAGCTTATACTCGAACATGTCGTAACTTTGATCTCTGTCTGTCTCTACTGCATCAGCGAGACCATTATAGGAGCGAGAGAGAGGTGGAATACGACCATAATGGATAAGACTAGGGGCTCAATTATAGTACGAACGCGTGTTTGATGCATGTGTGACTCACGCTATACTGATTGGTCCATCCGGTTCTGTGGCAGACGTCTCAACTCTTCCCCTGTTAATATACGACTCTAATACGAAATGTTACATTGCTTATTATGACATGGGATGCATTACACATAACGTCATGATGTTCCATGTAGCATTCACTATGCTTTAAAGCATGTCTGGGATTGGATTGGGATGTTTATCAAATATTCGAGTTTTATCCTTATAATGGCTACAGAAGTACTAGGAAAGCATATAAACATGGAATCCTTACTAACACAAGAGTTCGTCTGACAGGGGGTCCTTAATCTTGCACTTTATGTTTCTCTTGTGTCAGGTGGTAATATGGAAATAGTAAAATTAGGGATGTGTGAGAACTTGTGTATGCGAACACATTTCAGAGTGAACAGTAAGGTAACCAATCTTTACAATTTTTTAGGGAAGTTTACATTGCAGGGAAATCATTTCTATGATTGACATTTCCAGTCTAATCGAATAAATATTTTAACCTTAATATTAAATGGGTTCGCCTGTAAAAAAAATGTTGGTAGAACTGCAGGTAAGATCTGGGCACATTCCATGCTCATAGATGTATGAGAAGATCTATGATCCTTTTATGAAAGGTCTTAGTCATTTTGTTTGCATTTTAAGACAATGTTAAATTTTGCGGATGACCTGCAGCCAATGTTTGTTCAATGCAAAGCCGGGGTTACATTTATATCAAAGACCCATTCAACTTTATATCATACGTTCCATGGTTTGTGTAAGACACAAGTGAAACATGAGAGACTTCTTGGAAGTCGTGATGAAACGCATTAGCGTTTACGCCTCGCAAGGATGTGAAGAAAAAAAATAGCTTGCAACACGATGTGGCCGCCATGAGTCGACACTTAATAAGCAGTGATCTCGGCGCGTGCATCGTCTGTGAGTGTTGCATTACCGTGTTACCTACCACATCGGATGCAAACGAGAACTGCATTATCTGGATCTAAGTTATTCCCTAGGTACCGCTTGCGATACCGGGATACGATTGTGTGTCGGGGTACCGATCGGGCATCACGAACATGTCCTCCGGTTGTCCGGTACTTTCACATATGTCACGGAACTCTCCGGTACAAAAGTAGGTTGCATTGTAATAGTTTACTTCTTTATCATAACATAATATATATAAACCATTTGGTTCAGGCCACGTGGCATGAAAAAATATGACGCGCAAAATTTGTGTTAAACCGTATCCGGTCATACAAGCGTAATGCGCGGTAAGCGCTTACATCTCTTTCACTTCTGAATAACATTTTTTCGAGTAGATTTCTTATTGGCCTTTCTAGCTTGTTCTGGAATTAAGATCTTCCATTTCATCGAGGAGGTATTTAATTTTTTTTTTGATTATTGACTAATATTATAATTAGTGAAAAGTGTCTGACTACTCTTAATTGTTATACTCAGATTTAATTAAGGCTACCTAAGAAGAAAATTCTTGGTTACACATTCGAGCTCGCTAGCGTGCTTAGTCTTAAACTCCATATTTCATGTAACATTTATGACGGAACACGGAATAACAACTATTCGATGAGATGTCGTCTCCAGTTTACCTACTTAAATTACAGAGTTTGCTTTGTATATAGGAGGGGTGAAATAGTGTGTAACATTAACCGGTCGAGTGTGACACCAGCGTAACGCTTTCGTGCTTACGTCTCTGCACACCTTTTACTTCAGAATCACGGTCGTTCGATTAAACTCTAGCCAAGTGTCGGAACACACAGTTTTAAGTCTGTTTTTGAGTTCATTGATCCTCGCGATGCATCCCGAAGATGAGATATTTAGTATTTACACAAAGAGGAAACTTCGATCTTATCAATAATAGGTCCAAATTTTGAAGTTATACTTATAAGATATACTTGTTGTAAATTGATAACACTAGCTGCATGCACGAAAACATATGACGTCATAGTAACGTTCCGAAAGGGCGGAGCCTGCGAACGAGAGAGCGAACAAGTTGTCCACCTGTATCGGACGATACGTTCATAGATCAATTAGAGAATCACGTAAAATTATATCGTCCGTAACCCTACTTAAGGACAGCTAGTTTTTTATAGTTGGTTTATATTGTAGCAGGTAAAAACGCAGTCTGATGGCATGACGGGAACTAGTGTTTCCCAATAACACCTGCATAACTAAATTGTACAAAAATGCAGCCTCATCTACCCCGACTTTAATGACCCCATACGGAAGTTTACAAACCGCACGAAGCCGTTATGGCACGCCAGTTGTACCGACGTTCACACTTCACATACACCTTCCTTATGGGGTAAAGGTCGCAATTCGCGGCGGCTGGATTCAACCACAGAGAAGCGTCTGCTGTGCCACTAACTTTTATAAAACCTATATGTAGTTAGTTACATACTATGTAGTATCAATTTAGAGTAGTAAAAAAAAAAAACTATTTGATTGTCTGGAAGAGACCGCTACCAGCGGTGAGACCGTCTCTTTTGTTCATATCACTATAATTATGTCTGATTTGTTCTTTTTTATTTTACGAAATAAAGCATTTTTGATTTATTTATTTATTTATGATGTACTTACTGTTATAAGTAACTGCCTCGCGGGTGAGTGGTAAGGCTGTTCAGCCAGAGATCGTGAGTTTGTGGATCAAACAATTATTGGGATTTTTCAACTTCTAACATCAGCCCGAAGTCAGGAAGATGGCGGTGATATTTCATGTGGTTCGGATAGCACGAAGTTCTGCGTCTCTCCGATCGTGTTGCACGGCCGTACCATCGGTATAGGAGAATGAGGGTAGACACACACTTGTGCACTATAACATTATGCCCAATTTTGGATAGTGATCAATAAATAGCCAAAACTTGGTTTGGAGCAGATTATTATTATTTAATAGTAGGTAAGTAAGTTATTTAACGTAAGAACAGAGTCTTCAAAAGATGTCCGTCTGTATGTGATCGATTTTCTCAAAATCTACTGCACAGATTTTTATGCGGTTTCCACAATTGAATAGAGTGTTCCCCGAGAAAAGTTTTGGTGTATAATTTGATCATGTTAGTCACGGTACAAGCCGGGGTGGATGCCTAGTAATCAATAAAAATAAACAACTGTGAATTTACGCCAAGTTTAATACAAAATCTCAAAGATAGCGTGTTCTGAACAAAAACAAAGCTAGCATCGCTAATATGTTACATCAACTTTTATTAGAGTAACAGATGCGAGGTGAAGTACAGTCGGCAGCAAAAGTACGTATTATTAGTAATTATAGTCTGAATATTTTATCTTAAAAATAATTTTTATTACATTGTTTTATAGGACACAGTTATTAGCACAAACCAAGGTAATTTTGTAAGAGCTAGCACCATGGTGTATTGCAGTCTTTTTCACGGGTGACCCCCGGGTCTATCCGTAAAGTGACAGATATACTGATTCGTGCGGTTTGCGAGTAGCCGTTGGTCCATTGAAAAGGGAGGAGAAAGGGAGGTGAAAGTATCTGGATGTTAATAATAGTCATGCCTATAGTCGTAGGTAGTCGTCAAAAGGCCGATTCCTCGTTTTACCCCTATACAATAAAAAAACTGTAATAATAATTATGAGTAATTTGTGGTCATTGATTATGTTTGGCGATTGCTGAATGATATAAAGGTAACTAATATGGAACTCAAAATACTATCCGCTAAGCACTGATGCTAATTGTCTACACTAATGTCACAATATCTCTGAAATAGATACAAGGATTTTATTGTATCAATACACAATGACACAAGAAATATAAAGGATCTAGTAACATATATAGTTGAACCACGTCCAACGTCGTTATAATAGCCTAGTAGTACTATGATTCTGAATATTTTATATTGGATTTTATAATTTTTCCAACAAAGGTTATGAAATGGAATTATATATGTAATAAATATGTAATTTAGAAAGGTTATGTAAAAATATTGTTTTTTATGGCATAAGGGGGAAACGACCAAACGGAGCCCTTCTATGACTACCGGCGCCCATGGATATTCGCATGACTGTTACGCAGATGCTGTGCCCTCCTGTCATCCCCCCACGTCAATAGGCCACCGGCTATTCACAAAACGCACGACACGCGACAGCGACACTGTCACTTTAATGTTTCTTAGTTTGTTTGCATTAAATAGGCTGCGAAACTAATGGACCAATTTGAAATATTTTTTTATCTATAGAATCCTTATTTAGCTGCAGAAATTATTGACAACGAGCTGTTAAAAATAAAATTTATATTTTTGTAAATCAATGAATTTTTATCACATTTCGTGAACTTATTTCTGTAAACTTGTTTCTGTGTGCTGTAAGGCGGACGGACTCCTTAGTCTATAATAGCTAGAAACTACTGGCATTGTGTTAGTATTGATTCACACATAGAAATAAAGTTTTATAGTCTGGGAATTATTAGGATTAACACACATGACTACTCCGCTCATGGTATGTCAGCTTATCCAATAGGATTTCACTTACTGCACGGCAATCGCCGTTTCACTTGAACAAAACCTATTTTTTCGTGTAAGCGAACTGAAATACCAAGAAAATATTAGACATACATGCATTCAAAGATTACTTGCAATTAAAAATAATGTATAGTATGATAGATTTATTTCCACTGGACTGTACCATGTGGGCGCAATGCATTATTACTTGCATACGAGAACAGAGAGGCATGATCATAATTTCCAGTAGCGGGCGTGTTGATAAAAATCAATGAGTTATTGTAGTATAATGCGAGTTCGATGAGTTACTCCACACGGAGGGTTCGATGAGCTATTCCAGTGTAAAGTTTGCAGATGCCACGGGATTGGTTCAGTAAGGTGAGTTGTTGACCTGCAAACACCCTGCAGTCAAACCTGTTCCTCCAGCAGGCCGATGGGCCGCCGACCTCCAATTTCATTATCTCGGACACAATATAGAACGACATCGCATGTAGATCTGCTTTCAGAATGATGCTGCTGATCTGACGGGGGTCTGAAATTGTCCCTAAATATGATTTTGACCACATGTCATGACGAATGCGCTTAGAGAGGTCCATAGAACGAACTCTTTGTTTATATTTACGTTACGTTATCCAGATTACGAAACGTGACGAACGTGGCTTTGCTATCCATCACTTAAGGCCGGTACTATTTTAACGAGATCCAGGTACTTTCCTACGCTTCTAGATCGTTCTACCAACGAGTGAACTGATTTAAAGTAATTAACGCATTTTTTTATAGTTTATGGCTCAAAGGTACAGCTGCGACCTTTTGTTGAATGTGTACGTGCCTCTTGCTGACTTTGGCATGGTCGTGCCGATCGAATGCCTCGGCAATGCATGGCACTACCTCTTACATGTGCATGTGCGGATACCTGCGCCGAGATAGACTTACTGTCGGGTGACCCGAGTGCCCTATGCAATAGAAATAAACGTAATTTACAATCTTTATACAATAGTGGAATTGAAAAACTGTGATTGCGTTACGGAGTTGCGGTACGAATCTATTTCCACACTGATTACGCACTAAGAGATATCTTATCGGAAGTCATTGCGATGATGTCACTGTCAATGATTTTATATAAACAGTTTTTAGGATTACGCATCTCATAAGAAAAATCGTTCTCAAGTGTGTTCTATATACGATACTGAATTTTGTCCGTCTGTTTGTTAAGAATACCTCTAGGGTACTTCCCGGATCAAAGAGTTTGGCAAAAAGTCCGAAAATTGGCAATTGCATTTGTGTATTATTTTATTTTATTAAAAAAAATTATAACCTCGCAAACTTATGTCGCACTTAACTGGTTTTTATAATATGGAAGATATATGAGCAGTCAGATCACATTGGATAGTGACTGTTGACGCCTTAGACATCCGCACCAGACTATGCAGATGAGGCGCCCTCGTTTACACAATGCCCCCCGTTGGGGCGTCCGGACTTTCACAAACCATCACTTTAAGACATCAGTGCCGAATGAACCATCAAATAGCAAAAGAAGGCCCCGCGATTAAATCATTTTAAAACGGGGTCATCTCCGTTATATATAAACATTCTTCTACGTCCTAGCCTTATCCCGCACCTACCGTACCGTGTCGGCCCGATCTTGCAGCAACGCAGCAATAACAGTATCAATAAAATACCCAGTACCTTGTTATTCTCGTGTTTATTTCCACTAATCCTGTTTTAGTTGTGTAAATTTCCTGTTGTGACTCCAATATCGTGTTGCTCTAATTTACTAAATAATATTAACTTCATTAATTATTATTCGTCCACTGAGAGGCAGAAGCCTGTATTATTGAATTGATAGTGGTTATCGACAAAATTTCATGTAATGAAATTCAGTCGATAACCATGAAATACATGAAGATGTATTATATATAGAAATTTATATAGAATCCATATTCTATAGTTTTTTTATGTAAGGGGAGAAAGAGACGTCGGATATTTTTTGTTGAATATCGTGGCTCATAGACGACCGGCTGGCTCAGTTGGTAACGTGGCGGTTTATCTGCGTGTTACGCCAGAGTTGGTGGGTTCGAATCCCGCCTTCATGGATGTTTATATACGTATTAACTATATTACGAATATAAACATCTATGAACTAGGCGAAATAGAAATACCTATATTTCCATAATAAAAATTTTAAAAACATACGATTTCTTAAATTTATAAAAAATATTAAATATATATTCGTCGTGTAGTTGTCGGTAACGCAAGTCCTTACTCCGTCCGTATTTAGCACACGGTTAAGCTGACGTGGTGTCCACAGATTATTAATATTATTGTAGACATTTGCATAATTACTAAGCAATTGTGTAGACCTCCTATCCTCCCTCTGAATGAGCCACCGTAAACTCTCAAATCTCAAGAAATTTGTGAGGGGGGGGGCGGCCTCCTCAGATAAGCCAAACATTAAACGAGGTCAATTATCCTTATCCACGACACCGCAACTTAAACTGCATCGTGCGCGCGCCGTCCCACCAGTGTGGAGAGGGAGACCGCTTCCCCCTTTTCGGTCCCAATATTACCATACGGTGATGCCCACAATATAATACCGGTTCATCTCTTCCCATCTGCGGGAAAAGAGGGGGTCTGTCCCCCCATCGTCTCCCTGAACCTGAAGACATAAAAGTCTTCGCTAGTCATTCGAACTGTTAAGGCTGGACAAGCGCCGCCAATCGATAGTAGGTCCCTCCGAAAAAAAGAATCTCAAGAAATTCGACTTCCATTTTATTTTCTTTTAGCTATTGTTACTAAGTAGTAGCGCAACCATTACATATCACCTGATGACACCAAGTGTATAGATAGACATTTCCACTGTTACAGATTGTGCTATTTACAGATGTTGCCTGTCTTCACTCGTACTGCCCGCACATTGTACACCAAATTTCGTTGCGGGGTGGCATATATGGCCCCTTGAGGGGAGGGAGGGAAGGAGGGCAGGGCACCGGCAAAATAATTACGTGGATGTTCATGGGCGTCGGTGGACGTAAAAACGCTCCGTTTCCTAGTTTGCCCCCCTGTATATAAAAAAATATCTATAATAAAAAAAATCTCTTCAGATTTATAATATTGGTATAGACTCAGCACACCTTTTTTGAATAGTAGAGGGGCAAACGAGTAATTGGAGCCATTTGACAACTACTAACACCCGTAGACATCCAACCCGCACTATTGTTAGCATGTTGTTCCGTTGCCCTACTTTCCTCCTCCTCTGCCGGTCCAATTCGGCTGCAATGCATGGCGCGACCTGTCATTTACATCTTAAATCAAAATGTTTTGAGCTGAATATATAGCCATCATTGGTCTTGTCCATTAAACCATGATATATTTAAAAAATATGCCACGACACAATTAAAATCTTTCGCTCCGTTGACAATTGACATGCAGCAGATGTACGGAGAGGCATGGTACATTGTAAGTTCTCTTTGGTTATATATCTCTGAATGGGAAACATCGGAGACATAAAAAAGAGATAGCATATAGTTAAAAAGCGCGTGCGTACTTACACGTGTTAGAAGTTATACTTCTTTACTGTAACAAGGGAAAAACTAAAGTGGTAACTGTAGCTAACTTCAGGGTTGCGGTTTTACGTGACGGTGTGCGTACGCATCATATGGATTCCTACTCTACATATATGTCGCAAGAGACAGCAAAAGTGGCTCGCTATCTGTCTCCCTTTTCCTTAATTTCTTTAATTTCTCTTTGTGAAATGCGCATGCAGGATTAGATAAACAAATGTAGCATTACCGCAGTCATAGGCCTGCATGCGGCTTCCCTTCTCTATCTACGGTGTGCGCACTCTACATCGATCAGACTATTCAGTGGGCACTTCCTCTCATTTATTCACCTTTATCCATTTTATCACTTTACGGCACAAATACCAGCTGTGCTGTCGCATTTCATGGGGTTGAGATGGTAGCCCATTGGGCTTATCGAGTGAGGGAACTCTGTTAAATGTTGTCTTGTTAAATTGCTCCAACTGCTCGATTGTTATGCTTAAAAATCTGTTACAGGCTATATATACTAGGTTATAAAGTATGCAATAGATTGATAGAAAAAACAGTTTTTGCAGCGCCAGTGTTGGGCCGTTTCACAGCAGCAGTACGCGAGATCTCTACTGTGCATTGTATGGAGACGATCGCTTGCTTTCTTTTCGCACAATGTCGATGCTAGAAACATTACCTTTTAGAAACGAAATCTTTTACCAGCATGTATATGTATGCTGTGAGTAACACTAAATAAATGCACTAAAATATCTTTTTGTAGCATTGATTACAAAAATACCAAGTCAGCGTCTGAAAACCGTACGTACGTATAAAAGATTTGCATATGTCAAATTATGCACTTTGTGAAACCAATTTAATATTATATATATATATATATGTTGAGGTATTAAAAAAATGTCTAAATTACGCACTTCCTTCAAGTAGAACCTGCTTCGTAACAACGACTTAAAGTCATACGTGTAAGGTTGACTTTGCAATAACACATGTTTAGGTACATCTCGTATTTTTTATACATCATTATTAAACAGTCGTGTTTTATGTTTTTCAATATAATATTCATTTATAGATGTGCAATGGAAGGAAGAAAGGAGGGCAACCTATCTGCATATCAATTATCGTTTGTCCCCATATAATATAAAAAAATATGTTGTTGTTAGTTGTGTTTATATAGGCCGTTTTGTATGCGACGAGGAAAACATAATGAGTAAATATTGTTACATATTATTATTGACCTATTACTGATATTAGTCACAATGGTCACGTTTGAAGTTCAGTTCGGTGACTTATCTGTAGTGCGCGGAGAGGGTCACGACAGGATTAAAATTATTTTCTTATAGTTTTAATCCTGGCCATGATCCTCTTCCCGAGCCATGCATTCACGACAGCACCTAGCCATTTTAGGTAACGCACGCTCATTAACATCCTTTTGGCGACCGTGTGCAAGCTGGTCACGAGGTCAGAGTTGGTGGTTAAAGGACCAAACGGTCTCTGACCATGATAATAATAGTTAAATTAGCTAAACATTATCGTCTCCCATTCCATCTGCGGGAAGATGGAGGTCGACGCTTTCGACCTTGGTGTCGATGAACTCACGGAATAAGAATCAAATGAAGCTATGTCGGACTTTTCTTCGCTTCCACAGCATAACTTCAGGTACTAAATTGAAATGTTATTTTAGTGCATTCAGCTTGTTCATACGGCCAGTAAATTATTATTATCAATTTAATTAGTTTTTCGCTCTACATAAATATGTAATACGAATAATATTTCTGTAATATCTCTGATATTTTAATGTTAATGTTTGTTAGTCAAACATTCCTACACGCAACGGATTTATGGCTTACATTCTCTCATGACATATATCCTATGTATGAAAAAATTATTAGACTATCCATACAGTAAAGTAACATAGACAACACGATCATAGACTTGCTTTTATTAAGGAAGTCGGACGTCGGACTCTTTTGGACACAACTGAAACCTATAAACTTACATACAATCAGAGGTTTGCAGGCTATGCGTTTCGATATCCCATCGAAAATCCTCCCCTTATTTGGGTTAATCTTCGAAACATTTAATGAAAATTCGCACAGATACGTAAAAATACACAGACACGCGTATGTTAGGCTTAGCACAGATTTCCTTGTACAGCATAAAACCTATATTTTATTTCGATTTTATTTATTTTATTATATTATAATCGAATCTATGAAAGGAAATCCTAAATGAAATTTAAAGTGTCATCAGAAGAAGGAGAAGCAATCATAGACAATATTTAGTCTTCATATCGCTCTGCAAGTATAAGATGCCGTTAGCACTAGAATCCAGTAGACACTCCGTTGTATGGACACACGGTCGCGCACGCAGCAGTATGATGCACGACATGAATAATAAACCAAGCCACTTCCTGCCCGATAAGCGCTTCACACTACACACTACTACATAACCGATCATGTGTTACACACAAGCGCGCCCGCCACACCAAACTAGATGATACACGGACGCAATTAGGCTCCTCTTTGCGTAACTGCGTACGAGTTTATTGATTCCGCTAACTCAATCTTTATTCACATATACCTAACGTCAACATGTTCGAAATATAAAAATGAATTTAACCACTCCTTCACCAGGGGTGTTCAGGGGGAATTTAAAAAGAGTAAGAACGGAGCGCAACCATTTACATGTATCTGATGGACTGCTGATCCCAGACCAACGATGGTACCATTTAGACATACCTCAACGCTATCATTATTTCCAAAAGAATTAAAATATCGCCTAATGCGCATGCGCCGCTAACATTCTCACAGCTCATGCTTTTCAATTTGATCAAAGCTCAAAAGCATGCACGATTCAGTTTTTATGGAATACGCAGCGGCGTTGATGCGAAAATTCATCATATATTTTTGATTTTGTGAAGAAAGAGTGCTGCCAGCATAGCAATACCTCTTACTGTTACTTGCAATTCTTATCTATAACAGCCACTCGTCTATATTGAAGTTGCACACTGTTTTGTACATATAACAACACATTATTCGCTTCACACAACATCCGGCAGAGAGTGGGAGCGGCAGATAATAAAACCGGCACACCAGACGGCAGAGACATTTATTAGTTTTTTTTCCTAAAATTATTTTTTTATCATACTGGGCCGGATGTGGTATCTTTGTTTTTTTTTTTTCAATTCGTTGATATATTAGCTTAAATCATTTCTTTTGCTGACGCGGGGTAACGTATTTGCGTGCCATCACCGACCCTGGGTGTGTGGTGGGGTCCAGTGTGTGGTGTTTTCGGTGGTGTATAGTGCCGAAGACCCCCTGCTTATGAGATGGGCATAAAGAGTAGCTCCCTCAGTTTATTTACCTTTGCCCAAGGTTTGGGTTCACCCCAGGCTACTGGTCCCCACCACCGCGACAAGCCTGGAACCACGGCGGGAATGCCTTATCTAACCATGCAGTAGTCAGTACAGATCGGCTACTCCATCTTCGATCTCCGGTCTCCTGCCACTCGCTAATCACTTCTCTCCCGGGATGGATCTTTACTATAGTTTAATAGACAAACGAGCAATCGAATCCTTTTTACGACTCCCGACGCCCATGAACATCCACATAATTACTATGCTGATGCGTTGCCCTACAAACCGCACGAAACGCGACACGGAAGATGTCATCTAGGGCGTACCAGTCCAATTCCGTTGCATGGGATGTAGTGTCATGCACCATAGTGCAGTGCATATACAGCATGGCACTACCTCTTCCTAAATAAATCATTATCAAGCAGTAATTCATTATCCTCAACATAGACATCAGTAGTGCAATACAGGTTTCGCTGCTACTTACTAAAACTGAATAAAAACTAACAATGCTTTTGCTATAAAACTTTAAACGTCAAGATTTCGTTGTTGTGTGACAATACCAAGTGACATTGCTTGAGAAACGACGGCGGGTCCCGTCTATCTCGCGCTGATAAGATAACAGCCTCATTAGCCGCCGACGAACACTTAATCGACAATAAGTATTTAACTAATGTTGCCTAGCACAACACGCTCTTGTGTAACAACTTACGTCAGAAATAATGCAAGAAATAGTCTATAAATATCCATCCTGGCTTTTATCCTCCAAACAGTTTTGTAACTTGAATAATCAATCACGATGTTCCTAAAATAATAAGAGGTTGGGTCTTGCTGCATTACCGGAGAGGTACCTCTCGCTCACATAAAATCATAGAAAATTGAAAACTATACTGTTGAGTATCGTGCAGGTTGTCTGTAGCCGGTGACTTATTGGAGGCGAGGAGGAAAAGTGTGCAGTGCAGTCTGCATGTCAAAATCATGCAGTAATTCGGATATTTATGGGTGTCGGTAGTCGTCAAAAGGCTTCGGTTGCTCGTTTTATCTTATTTTAATATAAAAAGAAAAAAAAAGATAACTCTCGCTTACATACATAATTTATGCTGAAATGAAGAGAAGTTTGTGCTTTCTTGTTTCGTCCGGTACACATTCGAGACGTTGAACGATGCAGACTTACTCAACTGTAAAGCTTAAACGCCAAAAGTAAACAACACATGTTTTCTGGTTGTAAGGATGTTTGTGAACGTCAGTCGTAACTAAACAAAAGAGCGTGTTTTGACTACTCGTTTACATTCATATACAATAAAAAGAAATAGAAACATTTTTAAACTGAAGTTATAACGCGAAAAAACATGACTCAATCAATCTGGCCGTCAGAAACAAAATTATGTTTTGAAACAAACCAAAAATTTGAATTATGAATCACGAGATTCCTAAAATAAATTGTTATCGGACTAACACAGATAGATAACGACGGAACAAAATATTCCGAATGTAAAAGTAAATTATTGTTCGAGTTAAATTTGTTTTGTAACAAATAAGTGCATTTAGGTAGTGATTAATGAAGGCCTAGGCGACTGGAACATTTTAATTAGGTACGTATGTGACGACTCCGAATATTCAAATTTAGACATAATGAGTACATAATTTGCCAAAAAGGTGCTCGGTCAGGATAAGTAACCGAGAGTCAGCCTTCATTTTGCCAATCAGAAGACGGCTAGAGGCCTAGACGTCTTCTGCTAGACATGGCAAGATTGAGTATCAGCTCCTGTCGGCAAGCACCAGAAGGAAAGTCATTTGAACAGGCCTCAATGCTAGCTTTATTCCCAAAAGAACTAAAATATTTAGTGTGTATCACACATAACATTCTGACAGCCCATAGTTTTCGGTGCTCGATCCATGTTTACACATCATGATAAGTAGCCGAGAATCAGCCTTCCTAACAGTTGGCGTGCCCTTAAATGCTTAAAAGAGATAGTTATACCAAACGGTGGAGGGTGGAGGGAACATCAGCTCCAGTGCTCGCTGTTTGCATCACCTGAAAGCCAATGCATGCACAGCACTGGCAAATCTTATTGGCAGTACTGAACTAATGACGCGGGGATACGAAACGGGCACTACATTGAGCCGTCAGCCCCACACGCCATTGGACCCCATGGCCGGCGATGGTGTAATTGTATTTCCCCGCGTCAACAAAAACAAAGTTACACATAATCGAGTAACCGTAGACAATACGTAAGTCATCAAAGTACCCGGAGACAAAGTTACAATTCATCAAAGTACCGGGAGACAAAGTAACAAGTCATCAAAGTACCCGAAGACAATATATAAAGCGTTAAAGCGAAGTGTCGTAATGTTAATTATTCAAGTGATGCTATCGGTATGACTGTGAGTGCCTCGGAGCCATTATGTATCTATCACATACGACTATTGTTGAGTCACTGGCTATCGCACGTATGCACTTAATTAACAATAGACATATTTCTCAGAAACAGGTGTATAGAATCTTTGGCATCTAGGTACATAGCATATGCAATTTATACCTACTATATAGTATTAAGTGTTAATTGTAAGTAAGTGTAATTATAGGTACTATATAGTATTAAGTGTGAAAGTGTACTTTTTGGATTATCCGTAGGTTAGACGTCTAAGTGTCACCTGACTACTGTTAGTGATTAGCGCTTCGGATTTCCACTTGAGGGGGTCCAGATTTGAACCCCACCATGTTTCAATGAGATTTCTAGCTTAAGTACATTTACTGGGTACTCCTACGGTGAAGGAAAACATTCGAATTGAAACGAATCTAGGATTGGGCCTGTTTTCCCTTCTGGGTTGCAGAGATCAGATGGCAGTCGTTCTGTATAGACACTGGCGGCCTCGTCAAATCGCTAAGATTATGTAGCCGCCCCCATTTTGTATAGAGACGGGAGAAGGCTAGGAGGATGGAGAAGATCCTTTGGATAGACATTCTCATATTAATAGATTTATTTAATGCGCAATTTGAAGTCTGTAGTTACTTTCATGATCTGTTCTCTTGCCTCCTGCACTATAAAAAGTATTCATTCATAGATTAAAACATATGAAATCGGAATATGTTTACGAGTTTGGGGTGTCAAGGAAAATTCGTCATATAAAAATATAGGAAGTATATCGACGATAAAATACAGATTATAAAGATATGGAGATCAATATGTTATCTTTTAAACGAGGTGGTGATAAGGATCGTAAAATTCTAATTTCTAGAAAAAAACAACCTGATTGATAAAATGTAAGTAGTTGATAAAGGTTTAACACGTAACAATAATGAAATATAATATGCTAATTATATATTTTACTGTGTGTTGCCTGCAAATTCGTTGCTTGGACTGTAGACCACGCACAAAAATTTGTATTTCTATAGCGTGTGTGTCGGATATATGAACTACGACATTTCAAAGTTACATAAAAATTCGTCTAGTGTAGTTTTTTTTCCATTTTTTTTATTCGAATTTGTTTTAGGAGCCTTTCAGCGTTGGCCTTTCAGCTCTATCGTGTCTTATTATTTCATTTTTCACAAATTAATATTATGTTTCAATTCTAAACATATAAAATGTAGTTAATGATTAAGTTGCAAACACCCATAAATCAATCCAAACTTTCCCATTTATAATAGCAGCAAGTAAATATAATTAATTACTCTGTATACTATATTCGATATTTTTTTTATATTTTTCACTTCAATAGCAGACACTAGGTGCACCTTAATGATTGAGCAGAGCCCGTGAAAGTATATTGTTTTGTGACAACTTTGAGTAAAGTTTCTTATAATATTTAATTCTAATACATTTTTAAAAGATTGAGATATCTATTCAATAGTAATTTATGAAGCTTTTCCTATGGGTTGTGTCATTGGAGATGGGTTGCCATAAGTTCGCTCAAATTGGATGACATAATGACAAACCCGAGGAATTGTCAACTACATATATACTGTATTTGGTGCTATATTTTTTGTTTAAATACGCTGATATTAAGACATAACAAACAAAACATTAAAAAAATACTCTGCGAGAGCAAAGTACTCAAATGCATGTCGTACAAAGTCTGCTCTTTGAGCGTGTTAAGTGTTTGCGACGGGCGTCCTCTCAGATTTGTGTTTGAGACAAACCCAAAAGCCAGGCTTAGTGACTGCCACAATAATGAAGTTTATCAAAATCTGAATTTTGATAAAAAATATATGAAATACGAATTGGAAAATGATTTTTTATTCAACGTTACAAACACGTATACGGTCGCGTGCCGCGGTGCGTCAATTTGATAAGTAATCCTCATTTCCTATTCATTTCGAAGCCTCTGTGCAGGTAATTTGTGTTTACGTTGCTCGGCATCTACGGAACATGCTGAGCCAGCTGATAGCTGGTGTTCGTAGTACCGATTTCCGACTGGTGTTAAAGATAACTAGTACACTGTCGATAGGTAATTGTTAGTTATATGTTGAACAGTCCACAACTGAGCGCTTCAGGTGCAGTTCTAGCCGGACACAATATCACTGTGGAACCAGCTGCCACCGTCGGTATTCACGTACCGATACGACCTTGGGTTCTTAAAGAAAAGGTTCATATTCTATGGGCTGGCAACGCGCCCGCAAAACCTCGGGTTTTGCGGATGTCAAGGGGCGGCGGTAGTCAACCATTACTTGCTCGTATGTCTCTTATTGTATAAAGCATTGAGTATGCACTTATGTACACGTGTCAGAAGTTATGCTTCTATGACAGATAAAGATATCTTTCGCCTTATTCTACGCTCGTACAAAAACGACACTAATAATAGAAAAAACCGTATTTGATACATTTAAAGTTTTGTTATAACGGATTAAGGTAACTTAAAAAGAACTGAAATGTTGACTATAACTAACTACAGTATGAGTTTGTGAGTATTCGTAGACCATTGCGGGATAGGGTGGAGGATCACAACGCATCTGCATAACCGTGCGGATGTTCATGAGTTTGTGAGTATTCGTAGACCATTGCGGGATAGGGTGGAGGATCACAACGCATCTGCATAACCGTGCGGATGTTCATGGGAGTCGACCGAAGAATCGGAGATGAGCCGCAGGAGCCATTTTGTGGCTATCGGCTCCTGTTGCTTGTTTGCATTTTTATGCCCGAGAAAATAGAGTTCTTATGTGAAGTGTGGCTCTCTCGGTCATTGTTATAATGACCTTTTGGTATGATATGGATCGTTATCCATGTTGTATTGTAGTAACAAAGTGTTTTTTTTATAGCACAAGGGGCAAATGAGCAATCGGAGCATTCTGATAACTACCGACGACCATGGACATTGGCGTGATTGTTACGCAGATGCGTTGCCCTCCTATCACCTCCACCCCCAATGGGCCACAGGCTACTCACAAATCGCACGAAACTCGACAGCAACTCTGTCACTTTACAAGTGAGCGAGAGGTGCTTCCCCGGTCGTGCCGACCCAATTCCGTTGCATAGGAGGATGTAATGTCCTGCACCATGTATCATCATCGCACCTCTTCCTAAACATAGTGTGTGTAAAGTGTGTCAGATGACATAAGTGACATCTCTATTCTATTCTAAAGGCTAATCCGACTAAATTGGAGGAACACTTGAGTATCACGCCACATACATCATCCTGGTTCCGAACTGTTGCTTCGAAATTGAAAATATCGGTTACTATTAGCTCCGTCCCGGGACTCTACATTATAAAAATCAGCAGAATACTTGAAAATATAGGTTTCATTTTCGTCATTAGTACGTCGCGATAGTATTTTCGACGCGGCGCTATCGCAAGAGAACCTCTTTTACATATGTACAATATATATTCTTCATTGCCATTCGCCCATCCAAGGATCCCTCAGAAACAAAATAAAATAAACAAGAATAATTTAGATGTGAGTGAGAAGTAATGTGAGAAGTAGTGTGTACTTTGTAGCGCAATTGGGTCTGCACGGTCGGGGAAGTATCTTTCGCTCACACGATACGGTAATAACGTGACGCCTACGGGTTTGCGTTTCGTGGGGTTTGTGAATAGCCGGTGGTCCATTGGAGGAGAGGAAAGGAGGGCGATGCACCGGCTCAGTAATAGTGCGTCCACGGCCCTCGGTAATCGTAAAAAGGATCCGACTGCTCGTTTTCCTCCTGCACTATAAGAAAAGGGTGCCCGATAATTATGTATACATTTTTATAATATTTGTAATACAAATTTTATATCACAAGTTACCGTGTATTGTTCGCGATACAAAGCATGGACGTCATTGGGTAACTAATTCACACGGCCGACTTTCGCGCTAATAAATAATGTTAACTGGCAATTCAACATATAACATCTGCTGGCTGTCCGTCCGTTGGCTGCGCCCACCACACATCTGTCGACAAACAATCTATTTATTTGTTTGCGAATTAGAATTAATTTAGTCGCGTCGGTAAAGTGCTTCTATCGTGTATTTATTCGTCTGTAACCTATATTCTAATGGGTAGGGATTTGTTGGGGGGCGCACGGGGGGACGTGCGTAAATCTGTTACTACCCATTAAAAGTTCAAGGCTCAAATTATATAATAAATGTGAACTCGCACGTTTCATGCTTTTTGTGCTGGAGACGGGGCCCGAGATGTTTTACCTATCGTTATTTTTTTCGACCTAAGCTTATGCTGTGGAGGCGAAGAGTAGCTCGAGCTTATGCTGTGGAGGAGAAGATAGCTCGATACAGTTTGATCGGATTGCTATTAGTGCACGTCGGGCGTCCTTGACGAGAGGACGTTTGTGGTCGAAAGAGGGATGACCTCCATCTCTCACTTTTGGGAGAGATACATCCAGATATGAGAGCGTTTGTAAGAGCTAATTTAACTACTATTATGATAGCCAGAGAGACCGAGCAATCTCCTCTCTCGACTTTGACATCGGGGGCAGCTCGCGCGCGGTAGCTGAAATGGCCTCGATGCTTACGAGGCCGTCGCTGACGTGAACGCAACCTATCGTTAAGGTTGCCCTTTATTTCTTTTTTTGATGATGTGGGGAAACGCATTTTCGTGCCATCGCCGGTACAGGTTGGGGTCCAGTTCGTATTCGTTCGTACAAACAACATTAAATCTTCACGCCAGTTCCCTAATAAAGCAGAGAGAATAGAGCGCTACAGATCAATGTATTAGGCAGAGAGAACAGACTATACAGCAGATCCTTATAAACCTGCCTTACCAGCGCCACATTCAAAACAAAGAAAGTATTAATAATATTTCATTCATCACGTATATATAGATAGCGCTACCATCCGCATATCCTTTGGACCGCACGCTTATTCATCTAAGGGTCAATTCATACTAGCGCAGAGTCGAAGCGCATCGAAGCGTCAATCCGAAACTTAATATAGCAAATTCACCCTTATTTCCACAACGTAATGCACATATTTCTTCCAAGGAAAAAAAAGACGCGCGAATTCACGCGTATCCGAGGGATTCGCGCTCCTGCGCGCGAGCAACTCTGATTGGTGCACGCACATTCGCGCGAAGCCAAGCTGCTATTAGGCGAACTACGCGCCGTCTGGTATGTCGGCAATCGGAATCGGACGGATACTGTCTTGTGTCGAAGTGAATCACAATGGCAAACGACGAATCTTTAAACGAAAAAATTAATTTATTTGGTCCAAAAATTCAACTGGCAACTGGTGTCCATCACTAATGTCACGAAAAAGCGCGCATTCTCGCGCTAATTCACGCGAATACGCGCGCATTCGTGCGACTTCGCTTTGATTGTGAGGAATTTGACGCTTCGATGCGCTTCGACTCTGCGCTAGTATGAATTGAACCTAAATTCGATGGACACATTCACTTTTACATTTTTTACACCTCCATCCACCGACAGTAAATTTCGCCTAATGTATAGAGCTCGTATTGTCTATATTTTACACCACATGGAAGCAATTTTCAAGTTAATTCTCCAAACAGGGACAGATGATACTTTTAGTGTTAAAGTCTCTCTTTTTATAAATGTGTTCTTTGTGTTGGAGTTTATGCAAAAAGTTGTTTTCATATGAACAGTGAATTCGTTGAAGTAAATTCAAAAGGGTATATGAGTGGAAACGAGTTTGATTGCCACAGAATACTGGCCGTAAAGAGGACACGTTGACACGTCACGTCTAACTGTAACCGACCGCGCAAGGAAAACATTTAGTGCTAATATTATATGCAGGTATTACTTAGAACGTTGCACTTTTTAGGAAGTGGTAGTGCCATGCTGCATAGGAGGAGGTAGTGCCATGCATGGTGCATGAGTCTACATCTTCCTATGCTACGGAATTGGGCCGGCACGACCTGGGAAGTCACTCTCGCTGGATACCGGCGTAGAGTGACAGCGTCGCTATCGCGTTTAGTGCGGTTTGTGAGTTGCCGCTGGGCCTTGGGGGAGGGGGGGGGGAATGATGCTAGGGCAACGCGTTTGCGTAACAATAATCTGAATGTCGATAGGCGTCGGTAGTTATCAAAAGGCACTGATGGCTCGTATGCCCTCTATGCTATAAAAATATATTAGTTGGTAAGTATTATTATATAAGAAAGAGGTAGTGCCATGCTGCATTGCAGATAAATTGAGCCGGTACGACCACTGCTTTTCGTATGACACCACGGTAAAGTGGCAGTTTGTTTAATTTATGAAACATATGAAATATATTTCCGTTGTCTAGTACCTGTAACACAAGTCCTTACGGTACTTAACACAGGGCTAGGCTGACGTGGTGTGATAAGTCCACAGATATTATTAGTATTATTATATTATAGTTTGTGAGTAGCCATTGGAGAAAATACCTGCATAATAATGATGCGGATATCTATGGGCATCATAGACGTGCAAAGGCTCTGATTTCTCCTTTGCCTCCTATATTATAGAAAAAGAAAATTGTAATTAGGTAAACGTGTCATCATCATCATTATCATCATTATCAGCACTTATCGGTCCACTGCTGGACCTAAGCCTCTTTCATGCAATGCCAAGACGACCGATCTCCTGCCACTCGCATCCATCCCGGACCGGCTACTGCACGGAGATCGTCTTCCCACCTGGTGAACGGTCGACCAACACTCCGTTTTCCTAAACGCGACCTCCACTCCAGAACCTTGCTGGCGCATCTGCCATCTGTACTTCTGAGTGTGTGACCAGCCCATTGCCACTTCAGCAAGCTTATTCGTCGCGTGATATCGGATACTTTAATTCTCTGCCTTATGACTATATACATAATACATACATGGCACACGAATACATTTATAAAACAAGAGTTGGCGCCACTAATGTATTGCTGGTAAATCGGGCAAGCGCGATCAGAGTCTCTTCCTCTCATAACATCCAGTTGTGACAGCCTGACGGCCCATTGGGCGGCTGGAATGAAGGAAGTTGTCGTCAATTTGTAGTCGTCAAATGTGTGCTATAAAAATAACCTTAATGTTTTGGGTCAACATAGAATATAATAATTACAAATACTGTCATCGCTTCTGTGGTGCAACGGTGCGGGTGTCGCCTGTTAAAACCGTTAGCCGCGTGGGGTCTTGGATTCGATCCCCAATCCGGAAAACTATTGTTAAATGTTTTTCAGAATATTCTGAGCATGCATTACATTGTCCGGGATTTGGAATGTGCCCGAAGTGGCCATAGGCTTGTCACCTATGACATCATGGGCCTCAGTACCTTGGGTGGATGTTCTAGTATATCTACTGGATTTACGAGTTGGGGATGTACTAGCACACCTCTGCCTACCTCTTCGAGGATAACAGGCATGAAGTTACTGAAGGTACAAATACTGTGTTATCTATTTTTTTATAACATAAGGGGGCAACCTTATGTCATAAAAAAAAGATTGTTGAATGCTCTACTATATATATATTCCCTCAAAGAAATTCCTCCTTTGTCTAAAGTAGTTCAGTTGCAAACGATTCCTCCTTTTTCTGCATTTACGCGCCTTCACCGGCCCTTTGTGCCGAATACCCACAAAAACCACTGCGAGTGCCGTCATTGCCGTCCTTGATATGGTGCGCCGGAATATCAAATAATCAGGGCAACTCGACGGCTAGTCAGCCCTTAAGGGGCCAACTCCACCTTTACAGATGGGGTTGCCCCGCACTACAAGACAACCCCACCCACTTTGGGACAGTGCAAGGGGTGCAAAGATCCCCCTCGTTTCAATTGGCTTCGCCTGGGTTCACCCCAGGCTACTACGCCCCACCGCCACGACAAGACCTGAACCACAGTGGGGAGACGATTCTTCCTCAGCTAACGAAGTGGCACGTTATTTGTTAAATTTTGAATAGTTACGCTACATACCAGTGAACCATGATATGTCTGGTGGAGTGTGCTTAGAAATTGACCATTTTGAAATAAGATCAAATTGGACTCAAGAGGATTACCACAGAGAGTATTTGTAACTATTAAACGAGTAATCGGAACCCTTTGATGACTATCGACGCCCGCGGACTTTTGAATGATTGTGACGCAGATTCGTAGCCCTCTTTTTACCCCCCCCCCCCAATGGTCTACCGGCTACTCACAAACCACACGAAACGCGACAGTGACGCTGTCACTTTGCGCCGGTATCAAGTGAGCGAGATATAACTCTTCGGTCAGGCCAGCCCAGCTCCGTTGCATAGGAGGATGTAGTGTCATGCAGCATGCACCGCACTACCTCCTCCTATGCAGCACGACACTATCTCGTCCTAAAATGTCTCTCCTATCTTCTCTGCATTTCTTTATTCTTCGTCTGTATTTCTTTTCAAACAGGCCTGACCCACCTCTCGTTCCTACTGCTGCAACTTCCTCTAAATATTTCCATTAATTAAATTTTCAGGGCACGTTTCAGGTTCCGTTTACTACTCAGCAGGTGTACTCTGGTCACTGACTCATACTAGCCGATGTCCAGAAGGTGTGCGTGTTGGTATTTAATAGCTTGCCCATCCAAAATTGTGAGATATAAGATTTAGCGATAAGAGACAAATGAAAGAGGCAAATGTAAGCTTTGATGTAGTCACGAACATATGCAGCTTCTTTTTACTAGCACTAGTTATCTAGAACATTACCTTACCATTTAGCAAAACATTGTGTTAGAGTCTTGTTTTGCATAGTAAGTTATAGCGCCCTGAGGCTTAACCCGCGTATCATGGTTAAATTGCATAAAGACTTCACCCATACAGTATTTCACCCTCTTAGGGGTTGGTTTCATAAAAATCCTTTCTAAGTGGTCATTTATATCACATAAAAGGCA
>JAFELO010001616.1:221488-246684 GCA_017140195.1 Eumaeus atala
AAAGATACATACATGTAAGAAAAATATATGTTTTTCATTATATACTTAATTTTCCATATATGTGTAGTCATAGAGAATTTCTCGATTTATTTAAGTAGTTGAATAATGTATATACAAAATACCGAACCTCAATTAAAACCGTATGTTTACTTTTGTTTATGATTACTAGTTCAGATGTTAGTTCGAGTACTAAAATAGAACAAATGTAGAGTAGGACGAGTGAAGTGCTCATAAAAGACACTAAAATGACGCTCCGATGAACATTATTTAAAAAAAAATGTATGCTCTGACTTGCGAACGGAGTCTCCTCATGATTCTGATGAAGGACGGTACAGCGATACGAGTCTCGTTACATTAGCGTGTTTCAAACGATCCCACTCCTTATAACCCTTGCTTACATTTTATTCAATCACTTCGTAAGAAATAATGAACAACATTTTATTTCAAGTTCCTAAGATTGACTAAACAAATTACTTAAGTAATAGATAGGTTATTATGACTTGGGTAACTTTCTAGACTCTTAGGAGTATAGTCTGTTAACAATGCATCCATGTTTGCGTACGCACTTGTGCTCTACAACATTAAGTTTTTAGCACAACAAACAAAAATTTCTTTACTCTCGAATTCCGATTGGATATGGTCAAGGGTATTTCTTGATGGAAGAATATAAGCTACCGAATTGTACCGGTATGACCGGGGAGGTATCTCTCGTCGACGCTGTACCGCCGTAAGGTTACAGCTGTCCTGTCGCGCTCGAGAAAAAAAAGAAAAAGAATAACTTTATTTACACATGTTTTACAAAACATTAATACGTACAAAAAATACACTGATACGCAAAATAAAAGTGAAAATGGACAAAAAATAGATGTTAGATCTGGCTACTGGCAACATTATTACCAAGGAAAAATGCACAAGTGTTGTTTCGTGCGGTTAGTGACTCTCTGTCAGATCAGTCTTACTACTCCTAAATCAAAAAGGATCATCTTATTATAATTATTTTTATTATAAATGAAACGAATTTCCTCATTGGTTGTACCCATGGAGCCAGTAGAATGACTGGAATTATAAACACTGTTGTCACTGAGAGGTAGTGCTGCATTGCAGCTGGAGGGGACAGATGCGACCGGGAAAGTACGTCTCGCTCACACGATACCGCCTTTAAAGTGATGTTATAGGAGACATTGCCCCATTTGGGGGTGGTGGAGGGAGAGCAACACATCTGCATATACATTTATCTTCGTAGGCTATATAACTATAAAAAACTTATTTGTTCCACCTAACATCGTAGAATTTGTGAGGAAAACAACTGATTAGTTCTGCCGGCTAGTACTACGGTGCGAACAGTTTTTTTAACTGTTTCCACTAATTCTACTAAAGTACAATTAGTGGAAATAAACCCAGCTGACTGTTAAGTTGCCGCTGTACTAAAAGTAGAGTGGAAACAAACCCTATTAAGTAGACGCTGTACTAAATGTAGAACTAAAATCAAAAGTAAAACCAATTTAGTCCTATTTTTCGAAGCGTTAACAAGTAATAGCTAAGTGTGTCGATGGTCTTCTAAATGAGGTCATAATGGTAAATAAATTGTAAATGCTGCAATTGGCTACGCGCTTGAAAAAGCATCAATTAATTACATCTACCAGTTTAAGCCGGCTTTTTATAGGCATGTAAAAAAAAATTGTAATATCACAATTCACAGTTTATTACAGCTGGATTGGGCCAACACGACGGCGAGTTTGCTCACATTGTGCCTTCGCGTTTCTTCTGGTTCGTGAGTAGCAGGTGTCCCTGTACCTTTTTTTTGCAGGGGAGGAGAAAAGGTGTGTAATGCATGTACATAATAATTATGCTGATGTTTATGGACGTCGATAGTCATTATAGTGCTCCCGAAAAGTAAACTTCACAAACCGCAAGTAACACGACAGTAAAACTGTCATTTACCTTTTTTCGGATCTGAGCTTACGCTGTGGAAGCCAAGAGAAGCCCAAAACAGCTTCAGCGAATCGCTATGAGTGCTCGACGAGATTGGGTTTAGAGTTGAAAGAGGGTAACGGTGCGAGTGCGTAGAGATGAAATGGGAAGTGGTGAGGAGCTTTACATCCAGCCAGGTTTCCTGATAATGTGACCGTGTAATATACGCGAGAATGCTCCAGATCTGCCGGCCCAAATGAGCTGCAGTGCAGCATTATCTCTTACAAGTGTACTTAAACGTTCATGACATTAGCATACCTTGTTGTATGCCAAATTTCAAATAGTTTTATTTCTGTACTAATGAAAGTAATTATACCCATGTGACGATCGTCATGTATCATTTGATGATTCTACTAAAGCTATGCGAATAACAATATCATCGCAATCAAACAATTATTTAGCCATTATGAGACACATAATTTCGTTTGTCATTGCGAATTATTTACGATGCGGATTTGGCTTTGTTATGACGCAGATATTGATTGCCTTTGTGCCCTTGCAGACTTGGTAAAGGGCAGGTGATAATAGCTTGTATAGTTTTTGCTTCATTGACTTCTCTTAACGACTCGTGGTGTCTGTTTCAAGGAATAAGTTATCATTCACAGTAGCCACGTGATGGTGCAAAGAGGTTTATTCTAGACATTGGATATTTTTGATTCACTCTGCGATTCGCTGTTTACGATATGACATTTCAAAATCATTACGGATTTAGATACGTCCGATTATTATATTTCTCACTATATTATCTGATAAATAACAAAGATAGAAGTTATATTGGTAAATATTTTGTATGACTTTGTATAGGACCCAATAGAGAACCTTGAGGAACGCCTCGGTTGACACTAGACTCTAGTGTAAGATCCAGTAAGGATAAAGCCTAAGTAGAACATGAGAAAGACATTTGGTGTCCTTTTAAATATATATATATATATATATATATATATATATATTTAATTTTGGAATGAAGTAACAAGACAAATAATTTTAGATATTGAACGGCGCGAAGTGGGCAACTGGGTTGGTAAGTAATTAACAGTTAATTTAATTATTCGAAATGAAATTTAATAGATTCTGCGTCAAGTGTGCTGCTTAACGGTGTTTTTGTTGATGCGGGGAAACACATATTCGCGCCACATTGTCCGGCCCTGGGTTTTACAGCATTTTTTTTTTTCGTAGGGACCTACAACTGATTGGCGGCATTTGGCAAGCCCTAACAGTTCGACTGATTACGGAAGACCTTTTGTCTTCTGGTTATAGGTAGACGATAGGGGGACAGACCCCCCTCCTTTCCCGCAGATGGGAAGAACAAACCGGAATTTTAGTGGACATTACCCTATTGTGGTTATTTTTGGGACCGAAAAGGGGGAGCGGTCCCCCTCCCCACGCTAGTGGGATGGCGCGCGCACGATGCCGTTTAATGTTACGGGACGTGTTTAGGAAAAGTTGAGCTCGTCCAACCGAAAGGGTTTGGCTTGTCAGAGGAGGCCGGCCTCCTCCCCCACCCTCTGGCGGGTGGGGTCGATTTGCGCTTCAAATCGGCTAAAAGCCGTGATAATGATTTATTTTTATTTTTAGAGCTCTCTAAGATCGCGTTATTTTATTTCTACATTTATCTAAGCTCACGTCTTACGGATTCGAACCCGGACACGTTTCCGTAAGCGGTGTGTGTTTAAGTAAGTTTGTCATTCGGTCAGTCATATGTCTTATAGCTGTGTAACTATATGTAAGGTTCCAACGCTCGACCGGTACGAGCGGTGTATATCGAATTGGTTCTAGCAGGAAGAGAATGCATTTATGCACTGTCCAACCGACCCAAGGGGGCCTGAAGAGTTTGTCGGGTCAGGTCGTGTAGCTATAACTACTACCTACTACCGACTAAAACCTGCTATCCGTGGGTTTGCCCTATTGGCATTTTGCTGCGGATGCGTGCCTGGGTATGTTTTTGCTGGTGTGTAAGGGCGGACTTAGCAACTGCTATGGCTATCGGGGTTTTACAGCATCGAAGACCCACAAAAACCACCGCAAGGGCTAACAGAACCACCTCGACGGCTAGTCAGTCCCCAAAGGACCGACAGTTGCTTCACAGAAGGGTAGCCCCGCATCACATGACATCCCCGCCAACTTTAGGACAGTGCAATGGAATCCCCTCTTCTTACAAGAGGAACAATCACACACGTGTGTACTCTTTTGTCCCCTCTTCATAATAGGGGTACAAAGAGCAGCCTTCTCGGTTCAATTGGCTTCGCCTGGGTTCACTCCAGGTTACTGATCCCTACCGCCACGACAAGGCATGAACCATGGCTAAGAAAAAGGCCGGCCTAATACGTTCACAGCTAAACCATAAACATTGACATTACAAATAAGACAGGAGAGACTATCAGTATTGTAGCCAAACCTCGAAGGCATGGCATGGCCGAAAAATATTCTACCGCTCACGAAATACTGGCTGTGCCGACAGGTTTCGTGGTCGTAATCGGGTAAATCTGCCGAGATCACCAATAATGAATAACTGGTCTGGTCGTTTCACTATAAAATTATGTCGTCAACATCTTTTTTAGAAATATTCTCTCTTTTACCCTTGTACAGTTGGTTTATTATTTACTTGCAGATTTATTATATTCCTTATCAATCTTATGGTATTATACGTACATTATAAAACAACACATGGCGCAAGACTATGTCTATCGCCCACTTGTTGCCAGGTGATAGATGTAAGATACATCAGGATTCCGCAGTTAGTCACCGGTGTGTCACAAGTTAGAATATCCATCATCGATGCTAAATGATACCACGAATGCTAGTACGCTAGTACTAACAGAATCATAGATGACGAAACCTACTTAGTGTATCCTTCAGCGGTTTAGACATAAATGCCGATATTAAAAGACTTTTACTGCAGTAGCTAGTTTCTCGTAAGGGCCATTGGTCACAGCGGAATTGCGCCGGCACGATTGGGGAGGTACTTCTCACTCACATGATATCGGTGTAAAGCGACATCTTCGGTGTCGCGTTTCTTGCGACTTGCGAGTTGTCGGTAGCATAATGGTGGAAAGGAGGAAACGCTTAGTAATTATGCCATCCGTAAAATCATGGGCGACGGTAGTCGAAAAAAGGACATCGATTGCCCGTTTGCCCCTACACTAAAAAAAGTAGCTAGACGGTTTGGTTATCCTATTTTTCTAAAACTATATATGTTTAAATTTATTATTCACCACTAAAATTATTTTTTTGCAGGCTAATAGAAAATTGTGCCTTACAGAAAATTAGGTTTGTAAAAAAACTGATTATAGGTACATGATCATCATCAGCCGGACGACATCCACCGCTCAACACAGGCCTCCCCTAAAGAGCGCCATAGATAATATATAATATATAACACGATAAGTATATATTTATTAGCAATTGTGTGCGAATTCGGAAAAGATGATTAGCAGTAGTTATACTGCTAATCATATTAACATTAGCTGACATTGGATGAAACATAGATTTGATGGATTTCCGCAAAGCAACACCTGATTTTAATATAAATATACTTATTAATAAATACATACTTGTTTTATATTTATTTCTTTTGAAAATATTATGATATATTGAACTTTGTACATACACGAGGATATTAGCGGAGTTTCCAAATTATAATCTATAATTTCCTCCTTTAAAATAATTAGTAATATCATTAAATAATTTCATGGTTAGGTATTGTATGAATGTAATGATGCGTTAAAGGTGAACTCTAGCTTCAATTACGGCCTAGGTTACGTCCATGCCCTAATTTTTTTAATGAGATTTCCACCATCATTAACAGCCGGACGACGTCCACTGAAGACATAGGTTTCCCCTATAAAGCGCAATCGACGGTCACGAGGCACTTTCATACAGCGGCTTATCTCCGTCACCTTAACCAAGCCGTGAGTCCACGGGGGTAGGAGGCCGTCCAATACTCCGTCTTCCGGTGCGGGGCCGCCACTTGTGAACCTTTCTCCTCTCCTCGAACGGAAATAGGTTCTCCAAGATATCGATAAGATTTAATTCGGGTTTTGCGATTCTTTTTTTTTTTGTAGATAAAGTATTAAGGCCAGATCCCTGTATTAAGAACGCTAAATAATGTTATTATATTCTGTGGAGGTGGAACATCTACGGAGTTTGGTTTGTTGTTCCGCATGATCGGCATTTTTGTATAGTATAGGGGGACAAACGAACAATTGCAGCCTTTCAACGACTACCGATGCCCATGAACATCAGAATAAGTATGCCGGTGCGAGCAACCTTTTCGCCCTCCCAATGGGCCACCCGCTACTCACAAACCGCACGAAACGCGACACCGGCATGCAGATGCGTTGCCGTCCTTCCATATTCCTTGCCCTACTCGGATACTCACAAGCCCCACGCGATACCATGTGAGCAGTGCAGCATGGCATTACCTTTTGCTATTACGCCCAACGGGCCGATTTGATCTTACACAACCTTTTCGCACAATAACATTAAACATGTGGAGGACTTTCAATTGATATATTTTCGTAACCGGTCCTCGTTTTCATAACACGCTCAGATGGTAGGTACATAATTGCAAAACAATACCTATTATGTGTCTCATACTCATTGGTACCTGATATCTAGGTTGTGAATTGATTTAATTATGATGTAAACTTATATTCCCATTATGAGATGGTTTATATAACGATTTAGGTGAGAGTATTTAGTGTAAATCGTGATTATATAGCGTATAAAGGTGAAATGATCAAGTTCAAAACATTTTTACTTAAAAAAACATTACGGTCACAGAATATCATACAGCCAAGTGCAGTATCTAGATTTTAGACACGGTGTCATACAACAAAATATTTTTATAAACGACATGTAGAAGAGGTGGTATTTATCAGTAATCACAAAAATATATTCAAAAAATTGTCTCGCCTTTTCATAGTCTAACTTTTGGATAAGGTAACAAGTTATTGAGATCTTAAGTTTACGTGAATGTTAGTCATTACAATAGCTATTACGGACTTTATCGCGGTTTACTTAATTACTTAAGTAGCCCAACGTTTCACTCCACCCGTGACGATGGTTGTCGTAATGCTCCTGAAACGTCGGGCTAGTTAGATAATTAAGTAAACCGCGATAGAATCTTTAAAACTACTTCACTTAAGAAAAATGATAGTAAAAGTATCGTCTTTTAAAAACAGAGGAGAATGCGAGCGAAAAGATTGAGGACAAAACAAATGCTGAAAACAGAAAAACGGGACAAAATTTATTGCCTGTGCTCAAGTAAGCTAAACTATTCCTATGTAATGTTCGTTTTAACGAAATGGTACAAATAACGAAAATATTACGAACGAATGCAAATAAATGCCTCTCGCATATGGCAAGGCAAACTGGATGTTAATTGAGGCCTCTCATGCTAATGAGTAATGACATCGATTTTTATGTATGTTCGAATAGCTAATCGAATTGGGGTCTCACCGTACTTCATTTTACAGGTCTACCCTCCTTCAGCTTTGCATTCTTTCCCTCCTCCTCATCTAATTGGCCACTAAATACTCACAAGTCACACGGCATGCGATAGCATAGCTATCAATGCGGCAGTATCATGTGAGCCAGAGGTACTTCCCCGGTCGTGCCGGAGCATTTCGGCTGCATAGCATGTTTACTAAATTTAATAATAAATGTAATAATTACCTCTCGCTAAATTTGCAAACTGCTGTGATTCACCCACATAGCCGAACAATTTTAACGAACTTTATCGCGGTTTGCAGCTAACATGGTCTTGGGTGGACTGAGGTCACAAATGTCATGATGTCATAAATTATTAAAAGTACCCGAAAATTTTATATAATTATATTATATAGGGCACACAAAAATATCAATCGAAACTCGTCTCAAAAACATAAAGCTGACATTAAACACGGTCGCGTTAAAACATCTGCGGTTAAACAACTTTCGATTTGATAAAGAATAAAACCTCACGAAAGCACACGGATTCCGGTGGAGGATGATCCGTGAGGTTATTGAAATTAAAAGACATCAAAATTTCAGTAACGACTACTACCAGAATTACGTCGACGAAACCGCAGGGTGATGCTAGTTGATTATAATTGACTTCGTACATTATGCCAATGCAAGTAAGAGGATAAGCGTGTTTCGTCCACACACATCCATATACTGGAAGCATATGCAGCTGCCATCAAAGTTACATTAACCCTACGATATAGGATAGGACTATTTACCTTAGATTGTATGTGAGAGCCTCCTCTCTCTCTCTCTCTCTCTCTCTCTCTCTCTCTCTCTCTTCACCTGCAATGTAGCTATGACAAATCTTCCAAAATGGGATGTCATTTACATACGTGTGATTTGAGTACCACAAGAAGCAAAAATACACATTACCTACTTACAAAACACCGTTTTCACTTGTGATTAAGAGTCGAGCTTCATTTAAGGATCTCGGCAGATCAAATGTTTGTTAACTGCAGCGAAATGCCACCGGCGGCGACAGGTCGGTTATGTAAAGGAACAGCGATGAAAAGAGGTCGTCATATATTTATTTAAAACTAGCTGCTCGCACCTGGCGTTGCTCGGTTACACTGAGCCGTGTTGTGTTGCAGCGGAATTGCACGGCACGACCGGGGAGAGACCTCTCGGTAACATGTCACCGCTGTAAAGTGACAGCTGTCGCGTTTGTAAGGAACAGGTGGCTCATTGGAGGGGAGGACGAAGGAAGAACGCATTTGCATAATTATTATGGGGGCTTTTAGGGGCATCGATAGCTATCAAAAGACTCCGACTGTTCGTTTGTCCCCGTATAATATATATAAACAATCATGTAACTAACTAACTATAATATTCTATTCTAGACAAGAATGATCCATTCAATGTACCCAGTTAAGAATCGTGTCTTAATGAGTCGTATAGAGCGCAACTCACCTGAATGTTAATCATGATACTTTAGACGAACGGGTGATGATGCTGTTAATGCCTGGCCTAGTGCCATTAGGAGCATGTTAACATAAAAACCTCATGAAACATAAGTAGATTGACATGCTTTTTGACCGGCCGGCGTTCGCGTGGCCGGCGGTTATTTCGGGCGCCCATTACCGCATTGACGTAAACCTATTTGACGTGGGAAGAACCCTGAAATCCCTGTGTGCGTATCATGTCATACATTACCGGGCCAATTAGCACAATATACAGTTCACGCCCCACCCCTGAAACTTTGTACTAATGATAATGTGACAAAAATATGTGTATTTATGCCGTATACATTTGTTTGGAACTGGCTATTTGTACCCAATGTTACAAGGATAGGGTTTATGTCTCCTTCAATAGTTCAGATCTTTCTTTGACGACGGGCTGGCTCTGTTGGTAACGTGGCGTTTAGTCCGCGTGTTACGCCAGAGGTCGCGTTCGAATCCCGCCTAGGTCATGGATGTTTATATATGTATTTCTATATTAAAGATATTAAATATATTTCCGTTGTCTAGTACATGTAACACAAGTCCTTACGGTACTTAGCACGTGACTAGGCTAACGTAGTTTGATATGTCCACAGATATTATTATTATTATTATACTAGTTCTACGGTATTATTAAATATTGTGGAAGGTATGTTAGGTTGCTCGGAATGGACCAGTAATGAGTTTCAATAAAGAGTAAGTACTTTTCTCCTTATTTCAATTATTTTATTTTACTACCTTCACTGTTATTCCACGCAGGCAATCTAATAAAACAGCAACACAAATCCAGCGATTATTTGAAGCTGTACATGGATGGCGTCGCGCCTTCCATACGAGTTACGAGTTATCGAGCACGAGTAGAAAATGCTTAAATACTCGTGTGATTTCACTCGTTATCACTCGGTTGTTGGCATGGAGGATTCTCTGAGCTTGGGTCCTACTCGAGTACACAACATATTCGTTATTTAACTCGTTTTGTAAGCAATGGCATAAAATTGACATCGAGAGATTAAGATGAAAAAGCTATTAAACAACATACCTTTTTATAGTTTACATGACTACCGACGCCCATAGACATCCTTATAGTTGTAATCAGATGCCTTCCTCCAACAATGAGCGAGCTCACAAAGGCGTATCATGTGAGCGAGAGGTACCTCGTCTACGGTCGTTTCGGCTCTATGTGGCAGCAATGCAGCATGGCACTAACTCTTACATAGAACTCCTTTAGGAGGCTTTTGTACGTCATGGAAGTATTTAATGTCCCCTTGAACGTCCTGTTCACAGAGAGGGTTAGTGACTATATACTTAACACTAACGTGGACTTCATTGACAAGCCGACAATCCCTCGAATTGCCTTATCGATTATCACATTGAAGCGTAAATCGTGACTACCGTTAAATGCGACCTGGATCATTGAAATACCTTATCAAAAATGTTTACGTGATCATTTGATGGCGTCCACACGTTGTAGCAATTATATTTTGCTACTTAAACATTTTATAAACAAGTATATCTGTCATGTTTGACTGTAAGGCTAAAGGTGTGCGCTGTGTTGAAGAAATGTCACTCTTTTTCCTTTTTGCGATGTGGAGGATGGATAGCTGACGCTATCTGCCCTCACAAAATGATAATTCAATGGTTTTTTATTTTCCACCGGGAACATACATAAAAGGGTAAGTTCATGATTTCTTGTTGACGCCATTTTTTACATTGAATGTTTCGAAAAGTCTTTATTAATGTTAAAATGTCTTAATTCTCTTATGTGTGCATTTTGATATGGTGATTTACATGATCTATAAGTTGATGTCTTAAGTTTACGCGAATGTTAGTCCTTACACTAAAACTACTTTTTTATTACAATTTTCTCTATCTATCTGGCAGCCATCCGAGACTGCCTACAGGGTAAGATAAGACTTCTCGCCCTCACTTTTTACTAACCCTTATTAACCCTTATTAAAAACTGTATTGATTCCATTATTTGTTTTTGGTACCATTTTAAGTTTGTTCGTTGGGAATGTGGAAAGATGATGAAATAAATGTATCTAAAAGTCTGACTAATCTTTAACAGTACCTTACACCCCACCCCCCAAGTGTTAACTCCTTATGTAAATACGTGGGGCTGCTTACTTCATCTATTACGTACTCGTTATAGCGCGGCATTTATATTCTGTTACAAATATAACAAATTCACTCAATATCATCATCCATTACTGATAGTAACATAACGATTACAACTTAAAACAGTCACATCGCGTGCCTTTACACGACGTGCAGTCAAAGTGACGTCGAAAATGTTTGATGGGATATAATAACATAAAACGTTAGTTTATAAACATTAATAACAAATATAAGGAAGACAACCGGTTCTTCTCAGGACTTTGCTAAATTGTAACCTGTAGTAGTATAATAAAACTACGGTAACGAATTATCGCAGTTCATTAAGGTTTTCTCATCCTGACGCTTTAGAAGTGGTGTCTTAAATTCCATCAAGAGATTATGTGTTCCTTTGGTGAATAAAATGTTTGACTTGGAGTTGTCCTATTTCTGACTTGTTGCTGGTGGCAATGGGGGATGGAAGTCATCATCATAATCGGATGAGTCACAAAGTGCTGGAGAGAGAGGTAAGGAGCAATCGTTTCCTCTCCCTCCAGTAAAAACCGTACTGATCCATATTTTGTTTACAACAAAATAATGTGAAGGCTACAATGTGTATAATATTCGCACGGTACATAATTTGTTTATTGTAATCGCAATTGCTTATAACAAAGGTTATAACCAAAACAACATGCATGGTGCTTGCGTGTGAAACGATAAATGGATAACAAATGAGGTAGACTCACAAAATTAGCCTTTGTCCAGGTGTGGAAGCCATGTTAGTCTCATCGCTTCCACAGCGCAACTTCAGGTCCGAAATAAAAAACAAAACAGACAGAGCTACGTTTAAAAATCGTGCGTATGATGTGAACATGGCGCAACAAAAGATTGGGCAGGGTTAAACTTGTAGCCGGGTAGCCTTTTGATGACTGCCGACGATCATAAACATCCGAATAAATACTTTGTTGTCCTCCTTTCCTCCTCGCCCAATGGATCACTGGCTACTCACAAACCGGACGAAGCATGACCCCAGAGTCTTTTTACGGTGAACGAGACATATCAAGTGCACGAAAGGTCTTCTGACCTCCCCGGTCGTCATCACCCAATTCAACTGCAATGCAGCATACCTTATACAAAACAGTAGGCGAAGGAGGGCAATGTGACATATAAGTTTGTGCATGTCTGAGCTTCGGCGTATTCCAAGCGGTTTAAGATTTCTGGATATCGGGCTATAATTTCTGGATATCGGGCTATAATTTCTGGATATCGGGCTATAATTTCTGGATATCGGGCTATAATTTCTGGATATCGGGCCTTAATTTCTGGATATCGGGCTATAATTTCTGGATATCGGGCTATAATTTCTAGACATCGGGCTATAATTTCTGGATATCGGGCTATAATTTCTGGATATCGGGCTATAATTTCTGGATATCGGGCTATAATTTCTGGATATCGGGCTATAATTTCTGGATATCGGGCTATAATTTTCCATTGTGATTCAATTTTGTCCCTAGTCACTTTGATAAGGCTATGCCACCAGATCGGTGATAACTAGCAACGTCGTGCGGAAACTTTCATGCCTGTTAGGTAAAATTAAAATTCCTTGGCGGTATATAAAATAAGGAAATTGGTTTCACCGTTCTGCTCTTTTTAAATCGCTCAACCATGCATGCAACGGTATGCACTAAGTTCTTAAAAGCCCTCCTGACCGTACGCAATTTAACTAGAAAATCACTGACTACTTTCTTTTTCATTTTCTTTGGCATTCGTAAATGTTAATGCTATTTAGTTGAGTTTAGCGCAGCAACTTTTTAATGAAATCCTACGTAAATATTAGATATGTATAGTTTAGGCTATATATTTATTGAGTGCTGCTTGAAAGGATACATATGGCCCATGGGGTGATGTAGTAAAGGAAGACAACACATCTGAATATGCCAATGGCTCCGACTGCTCGTACGTCCTATTTTTTATAGAATGCAATGAAAATATTACGTGTAGTTAAAATATCAATAATTTAATACAGCACAACTTTTCTGTACAATGAAAATAAAAGAGAGGAAATTGTATTTTTAAATCTTGTTCTAATTTTGATAGAGTTAAACGTTAATTGAATTTGAAATATTTTCATAGTGCGTTCTTCGACCGGTAAATATTTCTTCGTGGTAATGAACCCATATTACACAGTCAAAGGGCTTCCTTTTCAAGGAAGTATGAAGCTCATTTGCTCCTGACGTTTTGTATTGATATGGGTAAGCTGCTTACTATATTCAATTTATGCTTAATTGATAATAGCGATCTACCTTGGCTTCGGATGTGGATAATACAGGCCATACTGGTACCTGAACAAATCATACAACCTTCCACGGGAGTCGCTCTACTAACAAAAAGCACATGTAAATCTGTTTAGTAGATTTTGAGAAAATGGTTAGAGTTTGAACTTGGTCAAACGTACTTTTTTAAAGAATCAACCTGAACATCGTGTTATAAGTCATGTAACTATTTGTGGACGAAGTCGCGGATATTAGCTAAATAATCAGGGCACCTCGACGGCTAGTCGGAGCCCCCTAAGGGCCGACTCCAGCTCCACAGATGAGGTTATCCCGCGCTACAGGACAACCCCACCAATTTTGGGACAGTGCAATGGGATGAGGTTCCCATCCTCGCTCCTTGCCCCGTGCGCTTTAGCGCCACGTAGTTTCTCTCTTCTATCACCTCTTCTCCGGAGGGGTCCAAGAGCACCTCCTCCTCCTGCTCTTTAGTTCCCACTTCTTATATGAGGGGTACAAAGAGCAACCAGCAACGGCATAGTAATTATGTGGATGTTCATGGGCGTCGGTAATCGTAAAAAAGGCTCCGATTGCTCGTTTGCCCCCTATTCTTTTAAAAAAGATTTAAGACAACCAGAGGCTATAGTACTTCTCGCTCATAGGAAGCTGCTGCTAGATGTGAGTTTCCTCTGGCCATCAAAGGGAATACTGGAAGGAGATCAATACGTCTGCATACACGATATGCAGATGTTTAGGGGCGTCTGCTGCCCGTTTGCTTCCTTACACTAAAAAAAATGCTGATTTAGATAGGTTTAGATGTTTTTTTTTGGGAGTAGTAGGTCACTAAGAGTTGGAGGCGGTATTGCTCCAGCCAATTAGTAAAAATAACTGTACATGATTTAGGCGATATAATTGAAAATCCATATCACTAGATTGCTTTTATATTATAATCATTATTGAATATGATTCAAGTATTCAGAAAGCCAGCAGTAACAGTTGCTATAATCGGATACCCGGCTAAATATAAAAGTAGGTTGAAAGTATGTTTGCTGGAGCAGTGGTTCCCAATCTTCACTTCGCAAGATGTACATCGCAACCGAGTTAGACACGAATGGGGATGTACCGCTACTCGCTACTCGCTCACATGTACCTTAAAGATAGATTCGCTGTCACATATCGTGCGGTTTGTGAGTAGCCGGTGGATTATTAGAGGGGGTTGGGGTGAAGACGGGCAAAGCAGGCATATGCGGATGTTAATGAGCGTCGGTAGTTACCAAATGGCTACGAATACTGGTTCGTCCTTCTATGCTAACTTTTTTTGACATTATCAATAATTAGCCGTCTTGAATTTGGAAGGAAATACTGACATTTATTATCACACTAACTTTCCCTTTCAATATTTACCAGTGCACTAATTCCATATGTTAGATTATTAATTTATTTTATCATTAAGACATAGTATTATAAAAATGGAAGAGGCATTGTCATGCTGCATAGGAGGAGGTAGTGCCATGCATAGTGCATGACACTACACCCTCCTATGCAACGGAATTGGGCAGGTGCGGCCGGGGAGGTACCTCTGGCTCATATAATACAGCCGTAAGGTGTTATCTTCAGTGTCGCGTTTCGTGCGGTTTGTAAGTAGCCGGTGGCCCATTGGGGGAGGCGAAGGAAGACAAGGTATCGGCATAATAATTGTGTATTATATACGCTCATGGGCGTCGGTAGTCGTAAAATGGCTAAGATTTCTCGTTTGCCCCCTATTCTATATATAAAAAAATAATATCCAATAAAATGACCAGATCTAGTTGGAGAACCACTGGTGATCGGTACACTATCACGGGATATTTATTTTGATTTTTGATACAAACGCGGTCAGGTTGGCGCGTTTTGTTTTCACATCTGCTATTAGTAAGCAATATAGTGTCCCATATGTTGTATGCACTCGCGTGGCTCAGTACGAGCTAGTGCTATTGGTGCATTGCAGCCAAGTCGGACAGGAACAACGGGTGAGGTACCTCTCGTTCAAGCGATAGAACCGCCAAGTGACAACTATGCTGTCGCGTTTCCGTTTGAGAATACCCCGTGGACAATTGGTGAAGATGGGATTAAGAAGTGAAACGCATAATCATATGTGAATGTTGATGTTCGTCCATTCTCCGACCGGTGATTTGTCCCAATATGCTCGGCGCAGCAACATACAAACGTATGAAGGGAGTTATAAATGCGAGGGAGGCAAGGCAGGTATGCAAGTCCACCCGTGACCATAGTTGCTGTAAAGCTTCTGAAGCTTTGGGCTAGGTAAATATATATATAAACCACGTTAAAATCCGTAAAAGTAGTTTTATTGTAATGAGTAACATTCGCATAAACCTAAGACATCAACAAGTATGTAAGTGGTGGCGCTCCTTGCTCTTTGTCTCCCTTATTGGTACCCTAGAACTGGCTCAAACTTGTGCGTGCCTGCTCAAAGAAAAAATACCTGCTGCTAAATCGGAATCTACTAAAGTATAAACCGTTATGGTTTGTGTAACCGTTCCGGTACCTACGTCACTGTAACAATGTAACTAACATTTTATTATTTTCCAAACCGTTGTTGGATATGTTGAGGGTTGACCCTTGTGTGTATTTCTTACAATTTTGAATTTAAAATTGTCTTTAATATAATTATACATTGTTAGTTTTTGACATTAATTAATTACGCGTATGATCTGAACTGAGTAGACGAAATATAACATTTTGAGCGGCGTAGATGTTAAAATGAAAAATTGGTAAAAAAAGTACGTTGTGTCCGAATTTGTACTCAACAGGCTCTGTAACAACGCACAACTTTTAAACTAAAGGAGACACAGACCATCTAAATATATTGAAATACTACTTTTATATATCTACATCGTAGATTTACAAAAATACAAGATACACAATTTCATATTGAACTGTCATTCTGAAACATCCGAGATTGTACTTAAACATATTTTTTTACAAATCAACCTTGCGTCAAGCGTACAAGGTTCACTTTGTAAAAAAATATACGGTAGAATCATGCGGTCTAAGTTGTTGTCACAAAGTGTGCATAACATCTTTCACGCGGACCGTTTTGTGACACTGTGACTACGTAACTTATGACTTTTGTAAATCCATAGTAGTCTATGTTGAAATAAAAGCGTAATTCACCCAACGAATATTTAGAATTTAAGTCGCAAAAATTTTAAAATAATACCGTGGAACCGAGATGTTTATTTTAAGAAGAACATAAACAATAATTATTTATGTGAGAATTAACCCAAAGAAATTCAGATGCTTCTTTCTTTAGCACGTTGTGTTAATTTAAATGTCAAAAAATCTTATCAAAATGGCAAAAAAGGATCGGAATGAAATTTGGAAGTTTGAAATGAAGCATTCGTTCCACTTATCTTATTGCCAAACCCAAAATTAACTATAGTAAGTACTCCGACTTTTAGTGATGTTCTTTAACGAGTTGATAATTATGACAACGCATCAATTGGACAGAACGAAAAAGAAAAGGAATAAAAATATATTAAAATAATTCTATCTGTTACCAGTTGATGGCACCAATGCGGAGGAAACAATTAGTGCAGTATTTGATATGTCATGATCATAATCAGAGATGACTTGTAGTCTCTGATCCGCCATCGAAAACAGGTGTACCTAGTCATCTACGCGAGTATAATGTTACTGTATCATTGTAAGGAATGTAGAGTCTGTACTCGATATATAATTGCCATAAACAAAACTACTTACCATAGATGTTTAAGCGACCTAAAATAAATAAATTAAAAAAAAAATACATCTACTTATAAAGTACGTTAGAACTGACACTGTACTAGTGTTATTTTATGATAATAACGTTGATGCCTAACCACCAGGTGAGACCAAGATCCAATTTGAGTCACTGCGCCGGCGAAGTAGGTAAGTAAATAGTAATAAGTTACAAATGTAAATATTGTGTATTTTATATTAAGTAACTATTGTTGTAATGAAATGTGTAACGGTGTACAAATTTTTCTTAATAAACTTTTATTTTATTCTCTTCAATTCTAAACATTAAAATTACTCTTGCCTATTACGCTTTAACATGTCCAGATGACACAACTTCTGTGCCCGAAGACTTGGATCAAACAAACTCAAATTCAAAGAAGCATTAAAAGGACATCTACTCGAAACACTTAGTAATTAATATTAAGCAAATAGTTTTAAATATAAGGATTAATGTCGTTATAGCAATAGTTAGGTTATAATTATATAGATATAGAATTATATAAGAGACTCGTATCTGCAGGCAAACTGCGCAAACAGGAAATTTTGCAGGAAAATCTTATGAAATTTTATATTTATGGTTAGTAAATAAATTTAAAAAAACATATCCTAGTCAAATAATCAATGGAACTGTGCTATAATCAGCATACTACGTTTTATTGGAAAGAGTACTTTCGCATAAACTATATGGACGCCTAAATATGTGATACAGTATTATGCGCTTTGTGCCACAGGTGAAAAGTCAAAATATTTAGGTCAAGCTAATAGTAGGACCAAATGCTACACTTGCCGCTACCTTAATCCGCCGCAGATTGCTTGGACATCGCGTCTCGAGGATTTATCTGGAGTAGTGGGACGGATTAGGATAAACCGAGTCAATGGCCGGGTCACAGAGCTATTTGCGTTCAGCTAAGCCCTCCCTTCGCCGCACGATTTTGGTTTGCCTTATACGATGTAATTTGCTTTCGGTATCACATGTGATATTAGTAACTTATTAAATATATCTTAATTAGTATCCTTACGTTATCTGTTGTCATTTATACTTTTTTAACCGTATAATATGGCGCGTGGCTTTATGACTTGCTACTGGCATGGGTATTAATATAATCATTGGGATCGCTGTTGAGTTCATTATTGAAACGGTCCAACGTGTTCTGCTATCGGTGCCGTCGACTACTAAGGTGAATGCTACAAGACATTGCGGACTTTAGTATTTGACATAAATATTACCTTCATCCTTCAACGCGGTCACAAGGAAAATTCTTGAAATATTTTAAGACCTTTATTTTATAGACGGATAGACGGTAGGATTCCTGTAAAGATACAATGCTCATCGCATGCACACACCAAGGGTTCCGTGCCATCGGAAAGCCGTGGGTCAGACACGTCAAGCGTCGTCCGACTCACAATTAGCCAGTTTCTTATAGTATTGGAGAGCGTTAACCCTCGAAACGCGACAGGTCTCTACGCGACAGTATCTCTTGAGCGAGAGTCTCTCCGCTGTATCGACAATATCACATGGGCGGGAGGTATCTCCCCGCTCGTGCCAGCCCAATTCGGCTGCAATATCGCCTCTCATTCCTCGCTGAGTAAACAGCACATCTGATGACGGTGCAGTGTGATGGTTATCAGTGCATATAGCATGCTCTCGTGAACTGTGAATTGTGTAAATTGGTGTTTGGCCTTATTTAACGGAACTCGTGATCAAATTTCTAGTAGAAGGTATGTTTGTTTAATAGGTTACTCACTTACCCAGTTACTTTAGGTACCTACTTCTGCTGGAAAACAATAAAAAATGGATTTCAACTATATGTAGGGAAGATGTCCGGTAAGTGGTCAAATTTTAGGAAAATGTACAACTTGAAGAAAAATGTTTTTACACCTGTCACAATATTGATGGAGACTGAGTTGATGTGTAAAACTTGAGGGTAAGCGTTCTCTTGTGTTATTTAAACTTCATTTCATCATTTTATCATTATCTGCCCTTATCGCTGTACTGATGGACATAGGCCTCTTTCAATGACAGCCAAGACGGCCGATCTCCTGCTACTCGCGTCTATCCCGGACCGGCTACTACACGGAGATCGTCTTCCCACCTGGTGAACCGGTAAACCAACACCTCGTTTTCCTAAACGCGGCCTCCACTCCAAAGCCCTACTGGTCCATCTGCCATTTGTTCTTCTGAGTGTGTGACCAACCTATTGCCACTTCAGTGAGCCTTTTCGTCGCGTGATGTCGGATACTTTAGTTCTCTGCCTTATGACTTCGTTACAAATTCTGTCGGACAGAGAATGGGAGTTTCTCAGCACGTTCAATAGACCGTTGAGCTACCGCAAACTTGCGGACCAGTCTTAAATTAAGAGGCCATGTTTCGGCCCCGTAGGTCATTACGCGGAGAACGCTTTGCTTGAAGACTTTTCGTATTCAAGGTCTGCGGTATAGGCGACGTGAGAATGTGACGAAGCTCCCGGAATGCTGCCCAACTCAACTGAATCCTTCTATTGGCTTCCTTCTCGAAGATATGCCTACCTAATTGCAATAGTTGCCCGAGGTAGACGTATTCGTCTACGACTTCGAGAATAGCACCATCGACGTTGACCGGCCTAGAGAGAACATGTTCGTTGAACATGACCTTTGTCTTGTCCAAGTTCATCCTAAGAATACGCCAGGAGGATTCATTTAGGCTGTGCAACATTTCCTGCAAGCTCTTCAACGACTGTTTTAAATTTAAACTTAATTTATGATAGCCAAGAGTAAGAGGTAGCCATGACGAATTACAGACGCATTTGGGCCCGCACGAACAGAGAGATAGTCACAAAATGGCGCCCATTTGCCGTTTGTAACCCTAAAATATAAAAAAGGAACTATCTTCGTTATATATTTGTAATCGCAAAAAACTTACAGTGGATATTTTACAGATCTACGAATACTGCTCAAATCACTGTATAAATTACGAAAAAGAGTTTTAGGTCTCTCTTTTTACACTTTCATTACTTGACTATAATTAAATGATCAGTTTCATCAGGTTTTATTAATTTCATCATATCTAATACACATTTGACTACATTAAAAAAATCGTCAACAATATAAACAATTATTAAAGTACTTAACTGTGTATGTTTATAATTCACAGACGGCACTGGTCGCGTCTAAACAATGTACCACGATTGGGTAAAAAAAAAACGTAATCGAGATCTTCGTTTAAATTCGCTAGCGACCGCCCACCACTTTACCCGCATTTTAAAACTAAAGAAAGTCTAGATTTGGTGGAAGACAACAGCAAAAAGAACAATGAAATAATACAGATAAGAACCGGTCCACCTCTGAAGGGTTTCGTAGCATCAAAGATATTTTTTCATCGGATCTACCTCATACGATGTCATTGAATTGTTTAGACCAATTTTGTCTTAAAGTTTCTATTTTTATTGAATTCTATAACCTCATTTTTTGAATTCTCCCTTCCGTAGTTTAAAAGTTAGAAGGGATGTGGTGCAATTTATAAGAGAATATCTCCTCTTAAATTATTGACACAATCAACAAACTTACTCTTAGGAACCTTCATACTATTTGGAATTAAACCTATCCAATAACACCCCACACGGCTATGTTCGCACGATTTTTTTTATCCTCCAGTTATTTGTATGGGGTATCCTCAATAATATTATCTTTTAAAATCTTTCTTTATTAAAATTTTGCGGCTCACCTATTCATTCATTACTCTCTGAGTAAAATGACAGTAACATATGGACGGACGAATTTCCTGACATGACTAAATTATAAGGGTTTCGTTTTTTATCATTTGGCTACGGAACCTTAAAAAGTTTATGCAATCTACAATACAGAAACATTATTTGTTGTTTCTACTTAAAGCGAATGGAGTTAAACAGTATTCATTATTAAACTCATGCGTATTCTATAAACCACTTCCTTGTATATACAGGGAAATGGTTTACAGAATACATCTCTTGGTTATTTCTTGTTATTCCCCCTTTCGTTACAGTGGCGACACAATAGATGAATCATTATCCGCTTTCATATAACATCGTCGTTGTAAATATCGTAGTATAGTATCATTTAATATAATCGCTTGATCCTCATCACAAATTGTTTCAATTCTAATTCCAAATCAGTTAATTGTGTTTGCAACCTTTCATCTATTTTCTATACTAATATAATAAAGCTCCAGAGACTTTTATTTCTTTGTTTGAACGCACGAACCTTAGGAAATACACGTCTCATTTGAAAAACTCTTTCAGTATTAGATAGGTCATTTATCGTGGGTATAGGCTTAATGCAATCACACTACAAGTAAAACAAGCGGAGTAGGAAAATGAAATCGCGAGGGGATGCTACTAATGTTATACTCGTAAATCTGAAAAGATTGTTTCGTTGACCGTTGAAAATCTCAGGAGCTACACTGCTAAATTATTTCGGTCTTATACATCCCATTTACCAAGGAAGTTTATAAACTATACACCATCAAGTTATGCCAAATGGGAGCTGGAGAAACAGCGACCTGTAGTTTCACTCGCGTAACTCGCAACGCGAATATCGTGTAGCATAGCAAACTTATTAACAGTTATCGGTTACACGCTGTTAATATTTGAATGATTTGATATTCATATAAATTTTCCTTTTGGCAATTATGATTAATATTTCAGAGATAGGGATTGCAGATCATATTTTTTCTACATATTGGATATAATTCAACATTTATTTAAAATAACGGATAATGGGCCAAAATTGGAATGGCATTAAGCTGTTACTGTTATAGCCTATAACACAAATAACAAAAATATATTTTGGCTCCAAAACGGAGCTATGTGGGACGAGGGAAGATTGTTTTCGTATGCTGCGAAACTTGGAGGGACGAATGCGCTATGATTCATGTTTATATTTATATTGTGGGGGTGACCGGACAAGTTTAACAAGTACGTGGAGCCCGAGCAAGCTTGGCCTTATATTCTAGAGACGATTCTTGTCAGCAATAAATTTTGTAACAAACAAACTTACTTTATAAACATCAAGTTATTTACTTTGATTTTTGTGCTGGAAACATTTAATGTTGCGCTCGGTTTTGCTGGACTCATACTGCAACAAAGTTACGGTTTTTGATATATGTATATTTGTATATCGTATAAAGGTACCAAACGCGAAGCCAGAGCCTTGACGACATTCGCATGATTTGGATGCAGTTGCGTTGTCCTCCTTGCCCCCGCCTCTCCGTTGGCCAAAAGTACTATTATTTCCCGTTTGCAACGTAATAGTCTATGAAAATACAAATAAGCGGTGACGTATTTTTTCAGCCGTTTATTGCATTGTTCCCAAAGACGTCTGGGCTACGACCCGTCTAACCAGTGTGTCGCGATCAATAGTTTGGGCAACCCTAGTGAATAGCACACATTCAGGCATATTTGCGTCAACATAAGAAACCAAAGAAAATATAAATATATTTGTATTTAATTATCATATTTTTTTCAACTATACTAATAACTAAGATCGAATCAGATTATCTCGAAGCACTGTCACAATCACTCCCATTTGGCCATCTCGACGTGTCCAGTTAATAGTATTGAGAAATCGAATACGGCATTCTCAATTAATATTTTATGTTATTGAATGTACAGAATTATGAATAGCCTCTGAACGGAGCTCCTATACTTTATATGGACTTGAGCAGTCAGTGGGTGGAAGGTGGCCCTGAGCAGACTTGCGCGATTGGCTCGCCTCGCCCTGCTAATTGCGACACTTCGTTTAAATGATTAGCTGTTATAATTTCCCTATCGCAACTGAATTAAGATATCGATTCGTTTGCCATCACTATTTCGATATTTAAATGTTAGCACAGATAATAGTTTAAGGACCAGTTTCACAAGTTAGGATTAAAGTGTCAGGCTGTTTCATCCTTAACTCATAATTGGTTTGTACACTTTTTTTAAATAGTATAAGAGCAAATTTGACCTTTTAGATGTGTATTGACGCCCATAGACATTCGCATAATCATTATGCAAATGTGTTGCACTTCTTTCCTCCTACCCTTCATTGGTGCACTGACTAGTAACAAACGCGATAACCAACCTGTCACTTTACGGCAGTGTTAGGTGAGCGAGATTTACCTCCCCGGTGCCCACCCAATTCAGCTGGAATGCAGCATGACACTGCCACTTACTACGCACTAACTACACTAGTTACAATATGACATGTTGTTGCTGATAATTATATCACTATACCAAGATGTATAGGTACATATGTTACTGCAAATAAAACTTCTCGACCACATAAATAATTGTAATTATTCAAAATTACTTGGAGCCGGCGAAATCGCAATATGAAGTATATTTGACAGTCAAGCTACTTATAGCCAATTATCACCAGAACCTGTGAAACCGGCACTAAGCCAGACTTATTACTAGGAGGTCCTTATTCATATAATTATTATATATAATTATAGCATGGACGGTAAAATGGCAGAAATCTGGCGCCCTCGTCAAATACCCTAGCTAAGGTACCTGACCCCGATGTCATCTGATATAGAAACGGGATAAGGCTAGGACTACCTGACCACAACCAGACAATTCCTATGTCGATGCGGTATTTTACCCCCATGACGTACCGGACTCTTATTAACCCTACGAAACGCGACAGCTTAGCCCTGCATTATCACTTTACGCCGGTGGGGGCAACACGAATCCTCTCTATTGTGCAGCCCTAATTCGGATAGACAACAGCGTTGTATGCGTGACACTTCTTTGAATACGATTTAGGTAGAGCTGTACCGAATTCTAACGCCTGTGTCATAACACCTTGAATACTTCAGGACCAAGAAGTATTACATAATATTACAGAAAAGAAATAATATATGTCCTGTAATTTGACAAGGAATGTAGAATAATAGCAGTTCCTGAATATTCCAAAATATATCAAATATTCGTTCATTTATAAAAATGCAAAAGGTATACATTTTAATTTCGGGCTCGTAGACATTACACATTATCACATTACAAATAGTTCTTTTTATGACAGAACGTCTGTCAGGACAACGATACAAGGATTTATTTTGACATTTTTTCAAATCCTTAGCAATATTATCGAAGTTTTCAAAATAACCTACAAAGTTTTCGTGAATATTATATAGTCTATGCTCATCACCGATAATGTAGTATTCTACTGGTAAACATTTTTTTTTTAAATCGATCCTGCAGTTACGGAGCCTATTTCTTGCAAACCAACAATCACATGCTTCCTAATAGATAATAACTTTACTACCTAGGTGGAATCGGAGTGTGCATTTATCTATCAAAGTCCATTAAAAAGAATATAATTACTTGTTATGTGTTATGTCATTCCACGCTGGACTCTTGTCGTGTATCTAACAACATCGACAATCATACATCACAGTGCACTGGCGTTAGAGTAACCTTTGACTCCCTGTCATAAAACTATTCAATCAGAGATTTATCCGATCGAGAGAGAGAGAGAGAGAGAGAGAGAGAGAGAGAGTTAACATATTCGCAAAATGTTAATGTACTTGCGTTATGTCATCGCCACCTGTTGAAGTAGGTGTGGTCTTTCGCTTTGTCTTTATTTAGGGTTATTATTGTATCGCGTGGTGTAGTTGCGTCCTACGTTTTTAAATGTGGTGACGATGGTAATAAATTAATCGTATATGGAAAACGTGACTTAATATGATTAATGGTAATTGAAAACCTTTCATAGTTTAAATAAATATTTGTATGTTGTATATATAAACTACAGTTCTATATATACGAGATGTCCCGGCTATGTTATTTGTCAGAAATCGTTTTGTGCCAGCAATGACTGTAGGCAAAATGTTTAAAGGACAAGAATGATACTACGGAAGATTTATGATAATGCAACTCACACAATCGTTTATTGTTTTGAACTAATTTCAGTTGAAAGCGATACGGTTCTCTACTTCCAGACTTCATAGCACACAAAACCTTTAAGATTTGATATCTGTCTAAATTATATATTCATATAAACTGTCAAAGGTGGTTTATAAGCTAAATAGTAATATATAATATATAAATTCAATAAGGGAAGCTATTTTAATGATCCCGCGAAACTGAAAACAAGCCCTATTTTAATGACTTATTGTTACGAAAATTATTTA
>JAFELO010001616.1:246749-274064 GCA_017140195.1 Eumaeus atala
AATATACAATTACTTGACTCAAATCCGTCATATTTAGTAAAGCAGTGTAACGTTAATGATTGAGCCGGAGACGTGCAGCGGGCTGCGGGATTGACAGTCGCAGTGAAGTCCCGACAGTCGCGTATTGTGCGACCCTCGGGGTGAACGCTCTGCGAGTCGACGACACGCCAGATAATTACTGCCTCGATCAACCTACGCCGCCCTTCGACCAGCTGCACGCGCGGTAATCACATATATGTTTACAGTTATACTCGATATGTCAAATGCACACTTTAGGATCACAATATAACTACTTTAATAGATTTTATCGCGGCTTATTTACTGAATTAACAAGCCGGACTTCTTCTTTCGTCTGGTGAGAGGGTTTACAATAACCATCGTCAAACTAACTCAATATGTTGTTAGTAGATTAGTACAGACTAATAATATAAAGCTGAAGAGTTTGTTTGTTTTTTCGTTTGTTTGAACGCGCGATTCTCTGGAACTACTAGCCCAAATTTAAAAGTTCTTTTTGTGTTGAATAGTCCCCTTATCGAGGAAGCCTATAGGCTATATGACATGACGGTATGGCGAATAGTGCCAGAGTTACGGGGATAAAACCACGGGGTCACACAAGTAGCACATAAAGACAAAATAAGGTAGAATAAGTAGTTTTGGGTTAAGCGAAACATGAGAATACTTAGTGTATAGAAACATAAATATTCGGGTACTTTTAACATCTTGTGGCATCAGGATATTTGCTATTTCACTTCACCCATATCTATGATTGCTGCACAGCTTCTGAAACGTGGGGCTTGTTAAATAAGTAAATAAACCGCGATAAACATTTGCGCAAACTTAAGACATCAATACAATTTAAGATGTTAAGTAATGACTAAACTATCAATCAAACAGTGTGTTATTGGATTTACATCTGTGTGCGATGCCTTGTATTTTTTTTCTTACCTTGGTTGTACATGGGTTTTATGATCGTTAGGAACGTAACGGAGTCACTATAATCTCCATAGGGTAACGCCCATAAAACATTCCGATTCAACCTTCCCATCTGCGGGAGGAGAGGGGGGTCTGTCCCCCTATCGTCCCCCTAAACCTGAGGACACAAAAGTCTTCGCTAGTCCGAAGAACGGTTGAGGCGGGAGTAATTGCGTCGTCAACCAGTAATAGGACCATTCGAAAAAAAAACAGAGTCACTCAATTATTATTAATCAAATCGTAATAATTTCTGTTAGTACACACAAAGGCAAAATTTTATAATTTTTGAAATACAAAACTCAATAAAAAGTACGACTATAAAGGAATTAAAACTTGCCGAATATACACACAATGGCATCTTTCAATGAAAGACAAATCACAAAACTGGCTATCCCGCTTCTAACTCTCGTCTTATATTCAACTAGTTGCCAATCCTGGCTTCGCATGGATATTTTATAAATTATGGCAGAAATTCATTAATTGGCATAAATACAAAAAGGATAGTTTTTATAGTTTATAACTTGTGTATCATCATCTACATAATTATCAACCCTTATCGGTCTACTGCTGGTCATTGAACGCCTAGACGACCGATCTCCTGCTACTCGCATCCATTCCGGACCTGCTACTGCACGGAGATCGTCTTCCCATCTTGTAAACGGTCGACCGACACTTCGTTTTTCTAAACGCGGCCTCCACTCGATAACCTCACTGTGCCATCTGCCATCTGTTCTTCTGAGTGTGTGACCGGCCCATTACCAGCCAACCTATTCTTATAACTTGTATACACTACTTACTAATTATAATTCCCTTGGGATAGATACTACGCGGATGGAACCGCGAGGCCCAGATAGTCACCTGTACAGGTACATATATAATAGGTAGAGAAATAGTTCTAAGGTATTTTTAGTCAGATAACGGAAATATCGTTGGCATTTACCTACACTTATCTAGACACAAACACCTCACAGGAATGTGAGAGCGGTACATAATTGATCACATTGTGTGGAAGAATGATTGCTTCCACCTCGGGGAATTCTCAATTGAAGAAATATCATGATAGCCTCAATGTGATTTAAATTACACATATGAAAGCAATAAATTGTAGATTTTTATTATGGGACACATTTGGACGGATCAAGTCATGGCAAGCCCATGTACATTTAACGCCCTCTACTCAATTCCCCGTTTGGCCAATCAGAATCGCAGAAACTGTCAAGACGCAACAGTATAACCAACTTCACACCTGTAATATGTAATATAGAGGGCCGTATATACCACTGAGAAATGGTAAATTCCCGGTAGTGTAGGCTTGGTACGGCTGCAATATCACTGCATCATATAACAAAATCCCTATTGAAATGAAACCAAATATTTCTTATACACAACTTATACATAACTTATTCATGTGTTATTGGCGTTCCGATCATACACAATATAATCCCAAATCACACACAGAAATAGATATTCCATAGATTTTAATGCTACGTACTAACAATTTTAAAAAGCGTACATAACCTAATAGATGATATATTAAACATAAACGATATAGCAAAGAGAATATCATCTACATCTAATGAGCTCGCAGCTAGTGAAAGTACTTTCGATATTTTTAAGTGCCCGAGTTAAGGTTTAATATTAACACGGTATGAAGTCGCAAGAGGTCTTTCCTTAATCGACGTCATCAAATATTTATAGAACAGCGCCCTGACCTATGGGCAGTGTTTGCTAAAGGTCTGCCGTGGGGTGGAGCTTTCATTCAGCATAGGCGCTCTTTAAAAATTAATTTTGTGCCCTTTTACCCAAATATTTACACAGTGTAACTAATGGTAGTTACACTTCAAGAATACGTGACGCATGTGTAAAGGTTTGGGTAAAAGGGCACAAAATTAGATAGACATAAAAACATAGAGATCTATGGAGAGATAATATAGACAGAGAAGGGTAGCCATGGGGTCCATGACGGTGAAAGTCCGTATTGGTTAATAGAGAAGGAAGATATGAAACACTATACTATCTTTGTCTATCTGATCTCGCATAAACATTGCACAAAGAAATTAATGATAAAAGAGAAACAGAGAGAAATCACATTTGCTTTCAAATTAGATGGACGTATTTTAGGCTGGCCTCCCCTCTATGTGTATCATCTCTATGGTAACTACACTGGTATGCTCACTGATGTGTACCTAACGTTGTTATCCACACAGAGCGTAACTTTGCCATTTAAGGTTCGAAGTTTACTATTTCTTATATTTTTGTCTATTGTAAATGTAGGAATGTATTTATTTTTATCTGTTGAATTAAAACCATATTTGTTATGAAATATTCTAGACTATTGCATATTATCTAATCATTGTCTACTGTGTAAAACATAAATATAAAAACGTGCGTTCACGAACAACTATGTGTGAACAATCAAGATTGAACTCTTTATTCCAAGAAAAATAAGTCAACGGCCTTTGGTAGAATAACTATGTTAATGTAACCTTGTTTAATATCCTTCAAATATAATAATTATACCTACACATACATGTAATGTATAATTAAAGATATAAATTTAAAATGATATTTTTATAAGTGAAAAACATGACAACCGTGTTGTAGTCGATTGTAAATTGATTGCGAGTAGCCACTAGCAGCGGTGCTCTTGGTTCATCCAGAACTAGCGATCAGCTCCGGCTTCACTCGTGAATACCAGCGGCTGGATTGGTAAACTTAGCCATAACAAAGTATGCGCCAAAATCTTCCTCGGGTATCGCTCTATCACCTGGTTAACCACATGAAAACCCGTCCAGTCAGACTTAGAGAAAATCGATTACATACAGACAGAGAGGTTTGGTGGACTCTGTTACGTAATAAGTGTAGAAGGGGCATATTTAGGCTTTTTTTCGTAATATGTGATAACATTGTTATTAAATATTCCGGCCTTTTCTCATAATATGTGATAACATTGTTATTTACTGAATTCCCGTACTTCTAAAGCTAGGTTCAAAACCTTGCTTAAATCATGCGGATGATGACTGGGTCATTATGGTTGTGGAACTATATCGAAACAGTCCAACAAGAAACATCTTTTGCCCTCGAATGAGCCGACTCTAACACATTACTGAGAATGTATTAAAATGTGTAACACTTACTCTATACTCTAAATGATCCAGTGAATGTATTCCAACTGGCGCCGGTAATGAACCCATTTAGCTAATGTCATGGGGAATGGGTTGAAGATGCCAGCCATTTCACTTTCCTTACGAATGAAAACCTTCATAATCATTTCCATAATCCTCGCGTTTACATTCATAGTTTTTGACGTTGTTCTTCTGTTTATATAATCTTACAAACACACGTTCGACGTAATGTTCACGTTCGAAGAAAGCAGTTAGATACCGCTTTTTACGGATCTGAACTTATGCTGCGGAATCGGATTCAAAAAAACCACCATAAAACCGACTTCTCACTCTCCCGCTGTTGGGAGAGACGTATTACGATATGAGAATGTTTATTTTAGCTAATTATTATTATCTTGGCCAGAGAGACAGCGGGGTCCCTCAATCCCCGATTTTTATGGGGTTAGATGGCCATGGTGGTGGCCAATTTGACCGGCACATTAGTAATTGTACATTAAAATTTGCTGCTTAATCATTATTATTATTAGGTTTTTTGGTCCACCGCTATACATAGGCCTTTTTAATGATCGCCAAGGTTTCTGCTACTGGCATCCATCCTGGATAAGCTACTGGACATCGTTTTTCTACCTAGTCATACACCAGTCGACTAACATTACATATCCTAAACCCAGGTGCCACACTAGAACCTTGCTAGCACATGTACTTATTTATTTTTTTCTAGATGTAGGACCAGCCCAGCCATAGCCAAATCGCTGTTAGGGAAATGAAAATACACATTTAAACTATAAATGAAACTGTGCTATTTTGTTATTTATCTGACGATTATAGAAACTTCGCATCGTTGCAAATCCTTGAAAAAGGACGAACAATATCACGTGTATCGTAATTTATGTGTTTCAAACGTAAGAGTTGAGAAAGTTCATAAAAATAAAATTCAGCATTTAAATCAGAAGTAATATACATGTAATAGGTCTCTTATGTTAATAGAATTTTGAAGCTAGTCAGATTCACTTACACAGCTCGCCGGCCAGCGTATGATAACGGGGCTCCCGCACAACGTGATTTAAATAATAGGCCTCAACACCGAGCTCTAGCGCTACGGATGCCCATTTTACTTGAGTCTACTAAAAAATGTTTTAATATGTTGAAAAAGGAATATGCTGTATTTAAAAACAGAAAACCGAGCGTTCTTATATTGAGTCCAAGTTTTTTTTTAAAGAAAACCGTTTAGTAGTCACAAATTTAAATTAATTTTATTCGCATCGTACTGTGGAACATGGGTCAAGTACAGTCATTTGTAATAATTACTTTTCCTTTTTATAATTTGCATATATATTGTGGTCGGTACCTAGAAAAAAATCAAGGACACGTAAATATACCGTATGTTCAAAAATAAGTATGCGACTAATAAACATTGTAATTAAAATAAATTAAGAATTAAGAACTTTTTTATTTATTCGATTATATCGCTAGTAATCATATGTTTTCGCAAGGATACAATCTGCTCTTAGTCCAGACATTTCAGACTTCGTCCTAGCCTTATCCTTCGTTTTTATATCAGATGATATCGGGGCCGGCTACTTAAACTAGGGACTTGATGAGGGCACCAGTATTTACAAAGAGCGACTGCCATTTTACTTCTGCAACCCAGCAGCGAAACCAGCCCCAATCCTAGATTAGATCACCGTAGAACACCCAGAAAATGTACTTAAGTTAGAGAAACTAATTCTTCCTGGTTGAACCTGGATCGTCTTAGTGGAAGTTTGAACTGCTAACCACTAGACCGCTGAGAATCCGGCGGAGAAACGGGGTTTTAGATATATCGGTTAATTTCAAGTTAATTGTGCATCTTTACTTCATAATCTCACAACCCTCTCAAGTAGAGAGTATTTATAATATTGAATGAGTGACTTTATTCTGTTTCAATTATTTCTCTTTGAAGTCTGTAAGTTGACTGAGGGCTACTGGATGACTAAAACTCATATTTATTAATATCTACCTACATGTAGATTATATTGCCCACTCTCCCATATTCACACTCATTATGTGAGGAATCCCCCAAGTGAAACATAAAAAGGTTTGACGAAATGATGTCTATTGAAATGGTTATATTGTGTTCTCTGTTCTGTGGGTATATTCATATCCTATGAGTATATTTATGAATAGTCTCTAAGTAGTCATCTGACACTTGAGCGAACTCTCAAAACTGCGTAATCATTTATTCGAGATGTTACTAGGTCACGATCTGCACACGAATATAAATATTCCAAAGAGAATTCGATCTACAACTTACGTAATAGGTTATTATTTGAGTAAAGAAGGACAACAATTGGTAAATAACCTACATTAGTGGCTGGATCAGTGGTCACTGGTCAGGTTGCTCGTGCTGTTACGAGCTGGTGACGCAACCGAGCGTGACCGTGACATCGGCCTGACGCCATCTTGGACACCTACACTTATTATTTTCGATTTCAGTATACAAAAAAGCTGAGTAACAGTATTTTAACGTTTAACTGTTGTTATGTAGCTATTATTTGATGGCCACTCACGTTTTTATACCATACCTAAATTATTATTTTCGATTTTCGTACACGAAAGAAAAAGTTTGTAACTGTATTTTGAAGTTAACATAACATGAGAAAATGAGAACAAGACGTCTGTGTTACAAAAAATAATGCGGATGTCTATGCGTGTCGGTAGTCGTCAAAATGATTCGATTTCTCGTTTGTCTCATGGTGATGGTCGTGTATGAGGCTAGCCTATATCAAAAGGAAACATAACGTAAATATGAATTTGGCATATGGCCCGCATGATTTTAATAATATAAGGAAACTAGAACACATTTGTTTATTTTAAATAAGATGGACCCTATTAGCCCTTATTGTCATCCTTGATCACATTTAAGTACATTTACAGATTTGAAAACAAATAATGCTATCAGAGACGTGGGTCGGTTTGATACAAAAACTCGGCGAAGCTATCATTACATTCAGTAGGGTCCAGTATTGTATATATGGTAAAAGTATTTCTTTGTAATCTAGGACTTGTTTGTTATCTAGGCCTGTGTCAAATTTTATCATATCAGTTGTGATACAGCAGAAAACATCCTTTCACATTTATAATATTAGCAGGTGGACTATATATATGGTTAGCGCTTCGGACTTCCAATCGGGTGGTACAGGTTCGAACCAACCCAACCAATGAGTTTTCTTTACTTTGGTACATTTTCAGCCATTACAGTGACAGAATTACCAGGACCCGGATTATTGTATTCGAATTCGGCCTGGTTTCCCTGCTGGGCTACAGAGGTCAGATTTCAATCGTTCTGTATAAAGACTGGCGCTTTCGTCAAGTAGTAGCCGTGCTCGATATCATCTGATATATGAGCAGGATAAGGCTAAGATGTAGACGATTAGGATTAAGGTACAAGTAAAAGCAAGGCTTTTACTCTGAAATTAAGGACCCCTAAGAAGAAGCAAAAAAGTTTATTACATTCCATTTGGGAACGGAAAGTAAATATTAGTTCACGCTGTCGCGTATTGGGATTTCTGTTATCATATCCGCTACGTAAATATATTTTAAGTGTACATCGACAATGGCCTAAATATATACACAGTGTTAGAATATATTTGTAGGAAGTAAGGGAAATGTCTTTTTATACCGTTACAAACGAGTAATCTGAGCTATGTCGTGGTTACTGAGTACCGAATTTCACTATCATCCCCAGTTGCGTTGTCCTCCTTCACTCTATGGATATGATATTTGGCAGTAAGTTCTCTCTGTTTATCCCAACATAGATCTAGCGTGATGATGTGTTGTTGTTAATATTCCGTTAGGCGACGTGAAAATCACGAAGAACCGCTGAAGGTGGTAAAGACAATATCATCTGATGATGATCGGAATCTAAAATTCTTGACTTTTTATATGAATTTTGGCCTTGCATTTGCAGTTAGGAAATAGTTTAATAGAATTAAGTACTATAAGTTATACGTAATAGCATTGATTTATAAAAATACTAGATACCTGATTTCATACTGAACCGTCATTCAGTCCGTACATAAACATATTATTTTGCAAAGCCAACCTTAAGCGCATGATTTTAAGTCGGTTCTACTGTTTTACATTGTGCACACTTTTGATACGGACAGTTTGAGAGACTGACTACGTATCTTGCTATTTTTGTTAGTCAATGCTTAACAGTTACTAGTATATATAACATAGATGTCCCAAAGGTGATAGAATGTTTCAATTGTTGCAGTGCAAAATACAATAGTATATACAATGATATAAATAGTTAGTTATATAGATTTTCGGTTACTCGAAGTAGTACTCGAGTTTTAGCGAATATCTTATATTGGCTGAAACTATAAAATTGACAAGCCATTTGCGATACATGTAAGTAAATGTTATTGATATTCCCATTTAGTAATGATATAATTATTTTTGTCAGAGTTAATGCCATACTGCATTGCAGCTGAATTGGGCCGGTACAATCGGGAAGATACCTCTGGCTCTCACATCACCGCCGTAAAGTGATAGCTATTCTGTCGTCTGTGCGGATTGTGAGTATCCGGTGGACCATTGTAGGGGCGGAGGAAAGGAAGGCAACACATCTGCACGACAATAGCGTACATGTACGTGGGCGTCGGTAGTCGGCAACTGGCTGTGATTACTAGTCTGCCGCCCTATACTATAAGGAAGTCATGTTGAATGTTATGACGGCGCCCAGTCCCGAGAGAAACTGATAATGGTGCAAAAGTGTTCCTTGACACAGTTGCTCTAACAGCCAACTCGCACTAACATGGATATTTCTATGGATGCTAGTGGCAAGTGACATAGAACGATTTACACGATGCTTTTCTTGCCCGCTGTCCCGGAGGCCCGAGATTGTATTAAGAGCAACTTTTTAACTACCTTGTAGTAAGAGGTAGTGCCATGCTGCATTGTAGCCGAATTGGGCCGGCAAGACTATCTCCCTGGTCTTCTCGCTCACAAGATACCTTCGTAAAGTGAGAGCTGTGTGTGTTCGCGCTGTTTGTACTTTGCGATTAGCCGGCCCATTGGAGGGCATGCGGATGTCTATGAATGTTGGCAGTCGTCAAAGGGCCCCGAAAGAAATAACAATTACAAAATCAGTCCATTCAAGCTTCATAAACGCTTTTACAACGAGACCACGGAGCCGTGGAGGGTAGAGCTTAATCCCCAAATGAGAAAACCACTATTGTGTCGTTGTTATTAAAATAGCTGCCTATCTATTCAGTTAATTGATACAAACTCACTTTACATACAAGGTAATGTTTGAATGTAAAACATTTCCTATTATTACTGATATCTGTAAAAAAACAAGATGGCCTTCGCCGATATGGGTTCCGCTTCTATGTTATCTACATGTTAGTTCATGGAAGAATATAAGTATGCAACTAATTTATATTCAAACTAAATTACCTCTTCAAACACGAACATGTTTATAATTTAACTAAAAATAGATGAAAGAAAGTAATCATCATAGATAATTTAACTTAAAGTCCGCTTACTTTATCCATTTTACTGGATATGATATGCAGAGCGGTACTCCTAGGAGTATGAGTCGCCCACTGAGAGACGCACGCTACCAATTAGTAAATAAATTGTTCAAGTGTTGTTGCAAAAATTAACACACTACAGGCGAGCACAGGATTCATTTCTTTTCGTGGAGTCACGAGCTTCTATCGAATCTGGATTGGGATCGGTTTGCTGAGCTAGACTCCGAGCCTAATATGCAGAATACCCACTGCATTATACATATTACATAATATCTATTTATTTTGGGACTCCAAAACTTGTCTGCACTTTATTGTATTTTCTTAAAGTCTACTGAGCGGATTTACATGCGGCTTTCGCCCATGGATTTCTATCCAGCGTGGAGAGTCCGAGTCCCGATGCAGGTATAATGTAGAACTAGTTAAGGTGGAAATCCGGCACGTGTTGTACAGATGTGAAACCAGTGTGGACCGCTAGTTAGTTAGTAGAGTTAGATTCGAAACAGCAGAATACCTGTACATAACGAATTTCATAGTCTGGACTCTAAGTCGCTAACTTAGCATTTTGCTAAAGCTAATACAAATAGGATGTAAAATTAAATATTTGGTTTCCACGGATATCTAGTGGACTAGTTTGTGTATTTATTTGGCGACGGTAGCGGTGTTGATATAAACCGTTATCAGCAAAATTTACGATTTACATGCGGCCAGTGCAACTGACCCTAATAATATTGATTACAAATATGTTGCCTGTCTATTTGCAAAACATCGGATATTATCTATACACGTATATTGTATAAAACTCTTACTGAGTGACTGTTTGACTGACTGACAGACAACGCACGGCCAAATAAAGTGTACCCTGGAACCTCAAGTTTGGTACGAAATATGGTATAGAATTTCGTTTCGTGATGTGATTGAGCCCTAGGAGAGGACTTCAATATCTCAGGAATGAAATAATGAGTGAATCCACGGGGCCCTGCTGGTGAACGAACATGGTTTTGAAGTGAAACAAGAGTATATATTCTGAAGCAAAACGTTATGCTCTGCGCAAATTTTTCGCAAGATTTTATTCCACATATTTTTTTTTTGTTCTGTGGGATTATATTGTTACTTAAGCAGTAAATTCCAGTAGACTTCTTTATCGGATAAGGGGCAAATGAACAATTTAGTTGTAATAAAAGGGCTACAAATATCTGACATCATCATAGACATCCATGATAGTAGTAGTGCAGAAAAGTTGCCTGACATGTGTGTTCATATTTGCGACAGTACGGGCTATTGCCAACAATGACACGATAAAAATACCGTTTATTAACTGTCACATTAGAGGCTTCTGTTTTTTTTCTACTTTTCATGATCCGAAGGGTAAAAACGGAACCTAATTACCACATTTAACACGTACAAACACATATAACATAATATACAAAGTAAATTGTAAGAGATTGCATATTTTTTGGACACGATAGGTAATGATCCTGTGGTAAAATAGGTAATCAATAAAACCATATATTGCATAAGCACATAGTACCTATATATATATATAGTATAACTTCACCGAATTTATTGTCATTATTTCCAGAAAAATGTTCACCGCATGAAACTGATACAAACCCGTACGCTCAAGACCCTGTAGACCCCGTGCGTGTCAGCGGTACGGGTGGTTAGCGGTTTCGGCAACGGAATAGCAATAATTGCACAGACAAATTAAGTCTAACTTTAGGTGCCTATGTTTTTATATATTTGGAATCACAACTAAGTACTGAATACGCTCTGTCATTTTGTACAGTGTCTAACAAAACACAGTATTACGTACTGTACTATTAGCTAGACAGTTGAATATACTTCCCACATGATGTCTTTCTATAATAACAGATACTAAAAACTGATACGGAATCCTCGCTGTGCGAGTCCGACTCGAACTTTCATGGATTTTCACTTAATTTAACCCATTAAAATATTAATATAGAACAATTTTATTGGATTTTTAATTATTTAAGTAGTTTTCTGAAGCTTTCCAGCAATCATGGTCAGGGGTGGTTCCAACCGTGACCATGGTTGTTGTAAGAAAATATAAATAAATAAATTCCGTAGAAGTAATCTTCTTAATCGCGTAATCATCTTAACATCAATATTAACCCTTTGTGGTTCGCGTCGTTAAATTTTACACATACGAATTGCAACATGTAGCCTCATGTAAGATTACCAGTTCACTATAGTTACATGGGACGGGTTTGAGCCTGATGTCGCCTTCTGGTGCAACTTCCGTCTCCACCGTCTCACATCATCATTTTTTACAAAGTATCCAAACACTTTGGACTGATGTGATAAATACCCGTCGAAATATTCTAATATTATAAATGAGAAAGTTTGTATATTACAACAAAGGAAATATATTTATATATTTTTATATATTTAAGATTTTTAATAGAAATACATGTACCGATCAGGTAGCCGGGTCATAAGATCTGTCACATGTTCATTGTAAAATAATTGACATGTTTGTTTTCAGAATCACTATTTATATATCAAAGTGAACTTAATAATACGTGCCTTTAAGGATTTTGAATACAGTCACGCGACCAGTCGTCTGCTTTGATCAGGGATGTTTTAATGACATAGTGTTAACTGGAGGATGACCAGTCTCCATGACGGAAGAAGAAAATTACGCGCGCGGTCAGCCAGTGTTCTCGTGCTTTTCGCTCTATGGGCAGTACGATTGTACGTACAATGTTACTAGAATATCCAGGCCTGTTATTGAACATAGTAAAACATGCTCCACAAAATCCGTCAGGTCGTTTTTACGCCTTTTTCACAAAAATAAATCTCAGTTAAATGCCAACATGACACTTAACCAAACCATGAGTGAGGGTGGAAAATGGCCTTGTTGGACACGCGGTATGATCACATGCCTCTTCACTCCTGTGGGCGTACACCTTATCAATTTGTTTGTTGTAGCTCTTCTTCATAGTAATAATTTCTTCGACAGAAAAACAATTTAACGGTGCTTTTTTCCCGCACACCATAGCGCGAGATCTCTTCAGTCTCATATCCATTAGGCGCGCATCCAAGCGACGTCCTATTTTTCCGCGATAAGCTCGTAGCTTTAGAGCTATGAGATTAGATATTTATTATTATTAGACAGATTTAGATCTTCATTCACATCACACTCTTTACTGTGCTTTTGCTTAACCTCATCAGTTTCTGCTCGCGTTTGTAACGCGGTAACCGCAACGCGGTCTTCTTTAAGCGTCCACTTCATATTTAATAATGATAATAATAAATAAAAATAAAAAAGCCTTATATTTCCTGATATTAATTTTACACATTGCACTATTTTAATTATTAGATTGTTTAGTGTATTCCTCGCTAATATGACTGGTTTTATTATAATGTAGAAAAAATAGAAAAAAATATTATGAGAATTTAAACTAGAACAAACTAAGTACTTAAGGTGCTCTCTTCAGGAACCCCTCTCAGGTGAAGGCATCTTCCAGAGCTTGCCATTTTTCATATTTAATAATACCTCAAATAAAAAAAAAAATTAAATTAAGAAACACTTTGTGGCCTGCTGGTCACAAGATGCTTCTTAATTGAAAAGTTTATATTGTGCGACAGAATCAATGATCCGCCTAAGCTATACCTAGGCGGATCATTGATTCTGTCGCACAATATATACGAGTATACAGATAATCACCCATGACCTAGGCGAGATTCGAACCCACGACGTCCGGGGTAACGCGTTCGCCATACTCACTTATTTTTACTTTGCCACTTCCCCGTTCGGTTGTCAATCTATAGACGTCAGTAGCCATCAAAAGGCGCAGACATCTCTTTTGTCTCCTTATTATAACGAAATACACGATAGTTATTATAATTAAGGCATAGTAGAAGATAATATAACATAAGTACAGAATTTAATAACATGAATATTGCCAATCTCCTGAGATGCGCATGTGTGGAATAGGGACGGATGTCAGTGGACGCTTTTATCTCTGCGGGCGGTGGCTGTATCACAGGAAGCAGTGGTCAACCTATTATACATATTAACGAGCCCCATTCTGCTGCGATAACTTTGTTATTGTTGTGAGATAAATCATTGTTCAAAGCCGAAGTAAGTACTCAGTTGTATCTGATGCTGGACGAATACACGTTTCATATTTGTTATACATGTATATACGCCTGTATATATAGAGCTGTATACTATTTTTATTTGTTGGTCAAAGTCTATATAATTTTATCATTTAAAATGTTATCTGTAAATAGGTGGGGTTCAATAGTTTTGTTACGTTAAGTTACGTTTATGTTCACTATAAGTTGCTAGTGATCATCACGAAGTAAAATGCTTAATCTTTTAGATAGCCTGTGCTAGTGTTCGCCATAAAAAAGCCATTTACTAGTAGTGTAGGTAGTGCCATACATTGTAGCGGAATTGGCCCGGCGCGACCGGGGAGGTACGCCTCACCGTATGCAATCGCGTTTTTTGCGGTTTATGTAACAGTGAGATGGTGAGATTCCGATGGTCTATTGGTGGAAAGAGGGCAACAGGCCTGCGTTACAATTATGCAGATGGCTTAGAGGCGGTTGTCATTAAATAAATCGGAAACCCACCCGTGACCATGGTTAACGTGAAGCTTCTGATACGTCGGTCTAGTTAAGTAATAAAATAAACCGCGATAGACCCCGTAAACGTGGTTTTATTGTAATGCGTAACGTCCGCGTAAACTTAAGACATCAATACATTTCTTTCTGGTCCACTGTTGGACTAGGATATTTCAAAGAACACCAACACAGCTAAGTTCTTGCTACCTGAATCTAACCCAAATGCAACAATTGGCAATAATTTTTAAATAATGTAAAGAATAAATATATATAGTTGTATAAATGAGAATTACTGAAATAACGTCTCTTTAAACATCAAAAAGCACAAATATCATGAATGTACACGGTATAGTGTTTATTGCTTTGTATTACAGCAATATGTTATCACAACACGCGGCTCATTATAATGAGTCACAGAACTCGTATATTACTAGTGTATTTTTTGTCTTTTTGTAAAAACGCTGTAGCTCGAAGTTAATTTACCTTCATAACCTCGGGTCATGCGGATGTCTATGGGCGACGGTAGTTAACCACCACCTGCTCGTTTGCCCCTTATCCTATAAAAAATGAATTACATTTTATTATGTCAACTAATGCAGGGAATTTTCAAATGTCCCTCAAATACATAACCAAACTATTGAACGCACAGAAATCGAAATTCGATCATAATTTGAGACTCCGAAAGCGAAAAAAAAAGAGCATTCAATTTCGAATGCAGGTTGACTGTGTATTTAGGTTTTGTAATTATAAACTAATTATATATTTATGTTAACATTTTTGTAATTATAAACTAATGACGTCATAATGTGTTAACATAGTCACTAAGTGTATCACTAGGCACTACATGAGTTCATGCATTGTGTGTGTCTCATTTTATTTAATTGAAATAATAAAATTTAAAGTATACTATATTAAAATATACGTTTTCTTTTCATTCGCGCAATGCTTATATATACACCATTTAGGTATCATTATTATCATTTAGGCAAGTTTGCTAGTAGTAGATTATTTCTAAACTGTACGTCTAATACATACATCAGATAATGAGTTCCACCTCCCCAGTAAACTTTTTGCGATGTATAAGGTTACTGAAAAACCTCCTAGTTTAATTAAGTAGCTAATGTAGTGATATGACATTTATAATTTGCAGTTTATTGGAATTTAAGCCTGATGCCCAGCCCATGGTAGCCAATCCAGTACCACTGATATTTAAACAGAAACCAAAATAATTCCTTGGTAAACGGTCCTGAGAACGCCAATTAACAGATTTATAAAAATAGATATAAATTGCTCTACCACTATAGAAGCAGCTTCTGGGGACTATTTTGTCACAAAAGCCTAAAGCCTAAACCTTTTCAAACATTTTTTCCTTCTCTCTTCTCACCCAGGACCAAAAGATGCAAGTAATTGCGCTTTCATTGATGCAAAAAAAAAATTAAGATCAAAGGACAAAGATAGGTCCTGATAAGGGTTATTACCGACACGTGCTAATTCTCATTACATTAAATACATCACGTGTTTCTATTTGTTGCTGATTGAAATGAGATTGCCCCAAGTTAAATTGATTTTTTACTATCTGTGCCGCCCGGTTTCACCCGCTAGAGCATCACTTCTATTCCTATAATTTAGTAAATCTTGTTTCAATGCAGTTTATTATTTTACACTTGTGATGTGCACAGGACGAAATTCAACGGAAATCATAAGACACGAAGTGTGCTTCTGATTATATAGCCGACCCCATTTTGTTGGGCGAAAATTCCCGGTAAATTTAAGAGAAACCCTTAAGATTAGATTAAGATAGATATTACGCAGGTGAAACCGTGAGGCACTGCCCGTAATAAAATAAATTGTCTAGATGTCCAGTAATTAATGAATTTTCATGAACGAATTCGTATTTCCGAAGATTTATATCCTAAAACTAAAAAATATTTAAAGCTTTAACTCATTATAATGTAGGTATGGATGTAGACTGACTGCTGCGTTGTGTATTGGTAACTATGTTCAACCACAGTCATGAGGTCCCGGGTTCTTGTCCCGGTTTGGTCCAAAGTGTTGTTGTGATTTTTCTTTTTCTTACAACATTCCGAAGTAATGTGGCGTTATTACACCCCCGTGCTTCGGCACTTCAAGCTGTCGGTGCTGCACCTGTTTTCTCTCCGGTCGTGTTGGACTGTAGACATCGAGTATGCCATTTTACGTCGATATTATGTTAGCGAGAGGTATATATAGGCATGTGTATTATAGCAAGAGGTAGTGCCATGCTTAGTGCATGAAACTACATCCTCCTATGCAACGGCACGAATTGGGCCGGCACGACCAGGTTGGTTCCCTCACTCACATAATACGCCGTAAAATTACATCTTCAGTGTCGCGTCTCATCCGGTCTGTGAGTAGCCGGTTGGGAGGGGCGAAGGAGAGCAACGTATCGGGATAGTAACCATTTGGATGTTCATGGGCGTCGACAGTCGTAAAAGCGCACCGATTGCTCGTTTGTGGGGGAAAATATTCAATAAAGAAATGGTATCCCCGGTCGTGCCGGCTCAATTCTGTGTCTGAATAGAGATGGCCGACGTAGCCGAAGTTCATATAGGACGACATATTGGATATAAATTACATCTTTTGGTGAACTTTTAACAAAACGCCCATCAAAATTGGTTTTATATAGTAAACGTGAATCATACTGCGAACGACTGATATACGCACCACAATCGTAACGACAACCGAGTGATTTATTCAAACAACGCTCAACTTCTTATCAATTTGTGATTAATGTTTCCACAACATAATTTCCGCCAAGAAATTAATGCGCAATAATATCATCGTTTTATTACTTATTCGCCTTATAATAAGGACATTAAAACGTCGACGAACATGAAGAACGTCACGCAGGCATACTACGTCTTGTTCGCTACCGTTCTTACTGCCGCTCTCTAAAAGGACTTATAGAAAGTTGGAGCAAAGTACCACCAAGAAGAACAAGTCTATGGATTCTCTTTGATATTTTTTCACACCTTTGGTTACATTGTCAAAGTTTTCATAATGATCGAAACATCTAGAAAATATTATATTCCCTATGTCCATAGGATTGCTCGAACCAGTAATTTCAAAGCCTATTTAATGCAAAGAAAGGAGCAAACACTGTTTAATGCAAACAAATGTTACCTCGTTATTATTTTACATTGATGTACACGAAAATAAAACATATTTGAAATAGACAGATAAAAGAAAGCTAGTACATAGGAGCTACTTATTTCATAATGGAGTTTCTTCCAGTAGCCCTGCTAAAGGAGAACTTGCATGACATACGCAACCGTAGTGTGTACATTTACAATTAATTTCTTAGCAATAAATTAAAAAGGTAATATAAATTTTGCAATACAAGCATTATATAAAAATACATATATACAATTACGATTATAATATATACATTATATATTACACAAGAATAAATACACTCAAATCATAACATATTACATTTATTTAATCGGATATTTAATTTAGTATACAGAAATTGATACATCAGTAGTAGAGGTAGCGCCATGATGTATTGCAGCCGGCCAATTGGGCCGGCACGCCCAGAGAAGTACCTCTCGCTTACATAATATCATCGAAAAGTGACGGCTATACTGTCGTATGTCGGGTGATTTGTGAGTAGGCCGTGTCACATTTACAGGATGCGGTGAAGGAGGATATGCGGATTTAAGTGATACTATACCCATGTTAGCCATAAATATTGTAACAAAGTAAAACAATATTTTTTTAATTGCAAAGAACATTTATTCCTTTTACAGTGTGTTACTTTAATACACGAATCCAAAACAATTACAAAATAAAAAGCTGCTTCGAAGAAGTCTTGATTGGCTGCAATACAATCCTGTAAACGTTGAGGCCAGTTATCAGTAGAAGCACGCACTCTTTCCATGGGGTAATTCTTCAGTGCCAATCGTATGGAATGTTTTAGGGACTCAAAATTATCATGGCGTTTAAAACAAGCTGTACTCTCTAAAACTGGCCATAAACCATAATCCAGCGGATTAAGGTCGGGACGAGACGTATGAATTCCGAGACGCTCGCTTCCAACCAAGACTGCGTGGATTGGAGCTTTATTAAGCCGGGTTATTACCCGGCGCCGAGTCTTGCTAGAAGGACCATACTTGGTTATTGAACATAGTGTTATTAATTAAAAAGACTCCTGATATACATGTGCCGATGTTTTGATATTTTTTTTCTCAAAAATATGGCTCCGTCACACCTTCATAATCAACGCCACACCGAACCATCACTGAAGTCGGATAATGCCCACACGCTGCAATCTGTCGATTAATTGGGAAGCTTCCTTAACCTTTGAGCATAAATATGGTTATCTTTTTTTTGTGACCTCCCGTTGCGTGCCGCTTCAGTACTTGATTCGATTTTACCACCCCATTTATCTTTAATTCATCACTTAAGAAATTACCAGTGCGTTTCCTATAGACTGCAAGTCTTTAAATACGCGACATGGTTCTTGGTTAGCACAAAGATGATTCTTGGTGCTATTTTCATTTCCTGAGATTAAATCTTTTACTTTCTGAAAGGATTTCTTCGAATTATTTCCTTTCTTGATTTGACCACGTTTTTCATACGAAAACTACGTGGATGGCCCAGATCTTTCTCTGTCAGAAACAGGGGCGGTGCATTGTACCTACCAATAGCCCGGTACACAAACATTTGAGTGATACCAAGTGTATAGATAGTTCTAAAAATTGCATTTGGCTCCATACCTACCTTGTGTAGTGCAAACACAGCGATTCTGTTCTGTTTATCACCGCACTCCATTCTAATATAACAAAATATTGTACAATACATTGGCGCCAAATTGAGAAAATACTATGAACAATCGTACAAAAATGACAGATTCCAAATTCAAATGTAATATTTTTTTTATTGTAGCAATATTTATGTTTAGACTAAGTTTAGTTATGTGCTTGCGAGTCTCTTTGTGCACTAGAACAGGAGGACAAACGAGTAATCTGGGTCATTTGGTGACTAACGCCCATTAACATCCGTATATGCAGAATCTTGACAAATAGGAATCGTATAACAACATATGCTTCTTATACATATAGCATGGTCTACAGTTTATACTATACAGGAAAATGGTGAATTATAATTTGCTAGCTGTATGTGACTGCTATACTTAATTTTAATAAATTAAACATAAGTACAATTAAGATGGATTTGTAACACATTCATATAGAAGAAACTTAAAATTTTTTACCGAAGAATCATCTGACTTGTTCCGCCTTTGCTTGTCCTTAACGTTTTTAGTGGTAAAAAGAACAAGTCTGATTGGAGCGGATTTCACGATTCAAAAACGAAAAAACGATTTCGATGAAATCTATAGTTTTTAATAATGTTTCGGACCTGAATGCAGTGGAAGCGAAGAGAAGCCTAATACAGCTTCAGCTATAATTTATTAATGTAGAACCTCTCAGAATTTTCATTTATTTCACGAAGCGCGGTTTTATGTTATCTTTTGAGCGACCTCCTAGTGTTTAGTTGTGTGGAAGTTTAAGGGCGTGGATAGTCACTAAGCAAAACTCATTAAGCCCACCATACCAAATATTATGCCCACCCTATACAAAATTAATTTGTTCTTCAAAATTAAAACGAGAAATTTCAAACAAAGATACAGGATCAATAAGGCATCCGACACCAGTACATTTATCATAAGTTACAATTTTAAAAAGAAACTAATCATTATCTGTCCTAAAAACTACCTGACTTGAATTCGAAATCCATACAAAAATTCCCAACAAGTACTACCTTATCATAGAAATCATAAGTTTACGCTTAAGAATATTAAAATGATAGCCGATTAATAATTTTTTTCCTTCACATTTATTTCTAAAAAGTTGCCAATTATTTGAAGTGTCACTATTGGTGATGACGATCAAGCAAATACATTTAAACGTCCTCTTTGATTTTGGTAATCTCATTCCGCTGGATACTGTGATGGATCACTTTTAAATTATCTACGAATTTTAATTCAATCCAATTACGTGAAAACTTGACAGACCATGATGGACGGCAGAACAGATGAACAGGAGAACAATATTAATATTACATTGTGGCATGGCTGACACAGAAACCTATTAGGATTGTTGTGTACATGAAGCTAGTACTAGTTTATGCCCTGCCGCAAAAACTACTGGATCAGGAATCCTGTTGTTTGTTCATAATAATTTAATAGTGTACTATGTATTCCTTAAGTCTCACGTGTTTCTAATTAACTGTTCCATGTACTCTAGCGCCTCATCTGAAACGGTTTTCAGAATTACGGGTACATGGTGTGATAGCATCTTTAATACTTACATCCTTACTTCACCGTTGCAATTTGCCTGTACCAACTTTTTTAAAAGCTTTTATTTAACTTGGCCCATTGCCAAATGAACAAATATACTAAATTAAACATTTAGTATGTTTGTTCCGGTAGAATCTTTAAACTCAATTTTGAAGGAGATATCTTCAACTGATTGATCCGGAAGTTAGTGTACAGGTTTAATTTGGATTACAATGCAATGATAAACATGAAGGCATCCTGAACAAGGTTTTTTCCAATGTTGAGGGACTAAGGATTTTTAGTAGCAGATATTACCACATTTCACCCGAGTTGGGCTGGAGAGGGAGAGGTTCTCGCTTTTCCCTTCCTTCTCTTCTCTTTCTCGCATTACAAGTGATGGCTATGATGACCCTTGTCGTGCGGTTTGTGAGTAGGCAGGCGGATAAGTCGAGGAGGCCCCAAAATTACATTGTGTGGACATTTGTGGACGTCGGTAGTCACTAAACGGCTCAGCTTCTCGTATGCTCCCCTATAAAAAAGTTAGCTATAAAATAGGAATAAAGAAAAAGAATGAAAGGAAAGTATGATCGGAAATCTTAAATTCTGTCACTTTATTATATACCTGTCTAAGATTACATCTATGTGAATTCACACGTTCTACAACAGAATTTTCAGGCAATCTAGAGAGACCACCACTCCTTCATTAAATGAATTAATTTAGAAGATTCAAGAAACTACAATTATACATATTGACTATTTGAGCTAAAGTTTGGTGCTACGTCAAATTTGTTCCGCATAAAAATAATGCTTCGTAGCAAATGACGGAAGGCGCCACATCTTTTAAGTAAGGGGTAGCTGCGCGCTGCATTGTACCCGAATATCGCCGACACTGTTGAGCCTCGACGATGACTGCACGACCAGGCTGTACCTCTCGCTCAAACGCCGCGCCGTAATGTGACAACTATGCCGTCGCGTTTCGTGCGGTATGTGAGTAACCGATGGCCTCATTGTTAGTGACATTTTTAAACAAATGAATAAATATTAACGCTATTAAAACTTCAGTATGCGCTGAAAATGCTGTTCTACTCAACTATACAATATTTGCATAAATTTTTATTTCTTTTTAGATTTCTTTTTAATGGGTCGATGGCATCTCCAAGACAGCAATAATGCGGATGTCTATAGATAGGTATAGGTAGATCTAAAGTGACTCCGACTGCTCGTCTGTGTTAAATTATAAAAAACACACCAAAATCATTCACTTCATAATTTCTTCACTTTTTGCACAAAAAGCACCGACAATGGCTTGGTATAAAAATAATGTTTAAAAAGCTTTTCTTCTCCTTTGGTAATTCATCTGAGAGATGTCAAATGACTTAAAAATAGACATTCTGAAATAGGTTTGAGAAATGTAGATTTTATCTCTGTTTTAGCTCGTTCAATAGATCATTGAACGATTGTGTCATTGTAAATTAGTGACCACTCTTAGAAATTTATTTTATTTTAGATAAGGACCTATTTTGTGATGTGCTCGAAATGAAATGCTCGTGACTTGTGCACTTACAATGGATAGGTGAATATATTATCGTTTAATAATAGCACATCTATTTCTTACACCAACAGCAACAAAGTAAGAAGTAGAGCTGCATTGCGGGATTGGGCCGGCACGACCCGGAAAGTACCTCTCGCTCAATCGATACCGTCGTAAAGTGACATCTACGGTGACGCGTCTCGTGCCGTTTGTGAGTAGCCAATGGCGCATTGGTTGGGAGGTAAAAAGGAGGGCGATGCATCGGCATAGTAACTATCACGATGTTCATGGGCGCTGGTAGTCGTAGAAGGGTTCCTTTGTCGTTCGTCGTCGATTGCTCGTTTGTCCGTTTATACTATAAAAAACCAAGACTTCTTTTCACTAGTTACCTAATAGGGACGGCTGCATGAACCGACTGCCACTTGTCGGGATTATTACAAATTTGTCTTGCTTCATTCATACCTATATATTAATCGTTTCCTACACACAAACATGCCGGTTGCAAAGTCTCTTAAAGTGTTAAGAGTTACCTTCGGGCAGTTCCTGTTCGATGTTCATGGTGTATCGGTCTTCATCTTCCCCTATACAAGATCCTACCGATAATATTTCGTAGATATACTAAACGTAGTTATATGCAGTTTTCGCCTACCACTTAATATATGACGTCGCTGTTATTGAGGATATCACGATAGGACGAAGCAAATAACAACCTTGAAATGGTACAACAAATGTTTGCAGAATGCGAATCGAACATTATCGAACACTCGGCCGGTCCACAATTCACATGCCCGCGTCTAACGTACGTGAATCGCTTCGTTAATGCCCCCATATTGTTCAAAACATCCGCAATTCAATAGCTTTTATCGCCGTATATACAGGGATCAGATTGTCCATTCTTAATCCAGGCCTGAGATGAATCAATGGGATTAGAGATTACGTTTTTGGCATATAAACTGGAGCCATAATTTTGGTTTACGGCTATTGTGGCGGGTACAATGGTCGGTCCGCTCTTCCAGGCGAGCAGACGGTTGAATGATTCATCTGTGAGGTCATCAAAAAGGCGCATCGGCCTCTCCTATATTCAACCAATTATAAAATATATTTGTTTCTTTACAGTTTTTATATCCAATTATTTTAAGTTAGGGTGGATTTTCATAAGAAGCTCCTCAATGTGTGTTGTCAACACACAAAACATTGTGTACACATCTTTTTGGACCTGAACTTATGTCGTGGAAGGAGAATAGTATTACAGCCCCATGGGATTGCTATGAGTGCTCGTCGGGAGACGTGAATAGGTTTGGGCTTTTCTCTCACCTGCAGGCGGAAGATATATCCCGATTTGGCTGTCAGTTAATTATACTATTGTTACCATGGCCAGAGGGCGTAGGTAAGTTAATCTACACATATTACATCTTCAAAACGCATTTTAAAATCTTAATGTGGTAGGAAACAATGAGCCTTTTTTATTTCCTTTCGCAGGGAAACGCATTTATTCACTGCCCCCGAACCTGGGTGGGATGGGTATGTGGGAGTCGCGGACTACCGGAATATCCACTAAAACCCAGCCGTTGCCATCAGCCACCTGTATTGACGTGTCGCGGATCTGTCAGCAACATGTCAGTGAACCCCGGAGACCCAAACTTTAGTCTATTTGCTTGCTCTTTTAATACATTGTTAAAATATACATATTATACTATAGCTGTAATTTAAGTAAGGTGTTACAATGTACGGGAATTTGCCTTAAACGTTTGAAAAATTATGTTCCTCATAAACACAGTGGTTTGCGTTAAACACGCGAATAATAGTTTTCAAGAATTCTCCACGTCATGTACTTGAAGAAAATTAATACTATTTTCGCTGTATAATTCTCGTTCGCTCCCGACAATTCTGTTACAACAGGATTTACAAGTTACTTGTAACCTGTCCGGTGTTTCTGTTAGGAAAGTTGCGATAAATGCGTAGGTCTATGCAGATGAAACCTACATATAAAACTGCATAAATTACGTGCATAATAATAACATCGTGGATACTGTTATATAGATCGATGTAAAGGTATAGGAGCTGCAGTAAATACATTTTTAGGTAATTTGTTATAATTTAAACGAACCAACCATAGGCTTGGCTTTTGATTGATGTATCTACAAAAAAGGTTATATTGTTTTTGTACGTGCTCTAGAATCTTATTTGTGTCTTTGATAATTATAATACGTGCAGATGTGTAGCATTTGCGACTACTGTTAATAGAAAAAACTGAAAACCGACTGTCTGAAAAAAATATATTTTTTTTTGGGACCGCCTAAAAAGGTCACGACACAGTTGCTACGATTAGTTTGTTATCCTACTGTCAAGGCTTTTCCCCAGTAACGCGTAGAAGTTCATTCCAAATTTGCAATCTTTGCGAAATGTAGGCAAAGATCCAAAACAAGCTTACATATTCAAAATATACAGACGTATAAGTTATTATTTTGACACTAACTAAAAACCGGAGAGAGAACCACATTTTTATGACCCTTATTTAAATACACTACATAAATCAAGCACAAGTTTTTTTTCTTTAATTGTACCATAGTATCTCGCTTTTAGTGAAATATTATGTGAAAATTATTTCTTTAGCGGCACCCACAGCGTGCATTCCGAAATCCACTTGACGCACTTGATGCGCAAGACTTCGTTGTGTCTAATCCGCCAAATAAACCCCGAAACTAATACGCTTCATAGCAGATTTAGTGACGGTAAATTTATGAACCAATTTTATCTAATTAGAACATTACTTTGAAGTGTGAATTCATATTTTTAAAATACCTCAAAAAGATCGACAATATTTCTTTATGAATACAGCCCCTTAACTAAATGATTTCCTTCTCCTCGGACTTGAACTTATGCTGTGGCAGCGAAGAGAAGCCCAATACAGCTTTATCGGATATCTAAATGTGGCGACGAGACTAGGTTTGCGGTCGAAAGAGGACCGAACCCCTCTCTTCCACAGATAGACAAGATGCATACCGATATGAGAGTGTTTGTAATCGCCGATTCGACTATGATTATTATCTTAATGACCTGAGGGTCCCTGATTCTCGCGTTTGGTAGCCAAAATGGCCTCGGCGGCGACGTGGACGTTTGGCTCAAGGAGAGAGGACCATGACGGGGAATTATCTATTATATTTCCTTTATTTCCGCGATTGCGAAACGCAGGCCGGCACCATCATGGGGCACCTTTGACTTACATGGCCCCGCCGTAAAAGTGATGACGTTTCGCGGCTTTTGATTAGTCGGTTGCCCATTGGGGGGATGGCGTGAAGGATGCGGATCCTAATGGGCGTTAATAGTCACCAAACGTCTTTACTATATTCTATAAAAAGCACAAACATGTTACTACCATATTGACGGAAAGTGTATAAATGGCACAAGCCATAAAATACGACAAACTAGCCTGGTCAGCTCGTGTTACTTATAAAATATTTACATCGCTCATTACTTTCAGCCATTAGTGGAGGCCTATCATTACAGTAGTTCTTTTATATAGCGGGGTGTTTATTATTTCACGCTCGTGATCAAATAACTGGTGTTGTTTATATGTACTGCGTAAGTTGTTTCATATAATGCGCTTTTGATGGATGCCAAATAAAAATCGTAATGTCTTATGAATGTGGCTTTGCTGCATTGCAATGAGTTTGGGTCGAAACGACTACCTTAAAGTGTCGTGTTTTGGACGATCTATAAGGTCCCTTGGGGGGGGGGTAAGAGGGAAGGAGTGCGGCACCTCTCTATAATTATTAAGAAAAGTTTGCTAATATTGCATTTCACCGTGGATCGCTCTAAGACTAAGTTTGAAAAGATCATCAACGTGGCAGAGTGGAGCAAAATAACCCAATTAGGCCACTCCATAATTATCGACGCCTACCACCACCCGCATAATGTTTATGCAAATGTGAAATCCGCCTTCCCTCCACCAATGGGCCTAGATGTATTGTATTTTGACTGCCGTCCTAACGTAGTAGGAGAATAAGAGAGACACCTTTGTTTGCATCCGCACTTGTGTACTTTGATATATCCTTACTCACTTGGTTAGTATTAATAAAGCTAGGCCGCGTATTCATGAGGCAAAATTTGCTTCATGATGTTTCATGATCATGTAAATATTTAATAAACAAAAGCAATGAAAAATTGTTTGAAGAACATGTTTACATACTCCCGACTCGGAGGGGAGAGCAATCCGAAACATTCAATTTATAAACCATTGTCGACAGGTGTACGACACACACATTATGTGAGTTTATAAACATGGACACTCCCTCCTCCGGCGATATCCTAGAAACGCCTGATAAATTTGGATGGTCAACATTCAGTGTTTATGGTAAACATTTTATTTGCTAAACAAATGTTGTATAGTGAATACGCGGCTTCATGATTCCTTATTATTGTTGTGAATTTCAAATTACGTACTGTCACAATATTTGTAAATAATATATTTGAAAGTTAGGTTGCAATAAATTTGTAGTTGATACGCATCTTATATGTTGCAGGTGGCTGCTCATTGGCATGCCTGAGTGGGTGGCTGTCAGCTCGACGGGTGACGGCATATCTATGGGCTTCTCAACTTGAACAACAATACTATGGAACAGGCCTGTCTGTCTATAAATTCTCAAGTATTTCATATTTCTTTAAATAAGTGATTTATGTTATATTTTTTGTATTCACTCACGTAAGATGGTATAAATCCCCCGAAAGTAAAAAAAAATGTGTTTGAATTTCTAAAAATCCTATCTTAGTGCTCACTTACATGAAAATGAAAGGAATCTCTGTACCAAAATACAACTTCAGTAGTTTAGGCTGTGCGTTGTCAAATGTCAGTCAAGTCACTCAGTGACGGAAGAGTTTTATACGTGTATCTAGGTAATAAGCGCCGTTACGCTGTTGCTCTAGTCTCAACAGCTCAATGTCTCGCATTTTTCCGACAGTTTCTTATTATTTATAATCTACCTCGATTAGAAAATGTTACGCATGTTTCGTCATTATGTTACTTACTTGAAATAGCCCACTTAATTCCACCTGGCTTAGTTAATAATTAGGATCGCGATTACTATGACATACAATTCAAGGCTGAACTTACAGATTTTTGGCTAATCAGCCAGTAATACTATATAATAATAGAGTAATCACTCTGCTAAGTCACTCGTTCCTAACTTTGTTACACAAATAAAATAAGTCCCGATTTATAACTAACTTGATCGCGCTCAGTTTTTT
>JAFELO010001616.1:274095-328708 GCA_017140195.1 Eumaeus atala
GACACGGGGAAACGCATTTATGCGCCTTTACTGGCCCCGGGTGGGGTCTAGTGGTGTGTGGGGCACGTCGACGGCTAGGCAGCCCCCTTATGGGACAGATTCCATCTTCACAGATGGGATCGCGCACCAAAACTCAACCCCATCAATTTTGGGACAGTGAAATGGGGTGAGGTTCCCGTCCACGCCCCTTGCCCCATGCGTATAAACGCCCCCTCTTTTTGCTCTATTGTCCTCCTCTTGTAAGAGGTGTACAAAGAGCAATTCCTTCCCCTGCTCTTTAGGTTCTTCTTTTTATAAGTGGGATACAAAGATCAGTTCCTCCTCGGTTCAATTGCTTCGCCCAAGGTGTCTCGTTTCACCCCAAGCTGCTGAGCCCCACCGCCACGACAAGGCTTAAACCATGGTGGGGATTGCGGTCACCCTGAACGACGTTTATAATTTTTTTTTGTATTCGTTTATTACTGCCCTAACATTTGTTACAGCCCTGCTGTTGTCCCAAATTCAGTGCTCGAATGAAAAAATATACGAAGGGGTTAAAAGAAACTATATATTGCGAGTATGCAAATTGTACACAACTCATTCCATATTCCTTACACCCTTTCAACCGCGGCAAGCTGAAGTCTCATAAACCGAAAGTAATGTGACGGCAAACTTCACTTCACCCCTCATATCTGCGAAAGTGACTCCTATAAAAACATAAATGTAACAAAAGAGCCAACTTTTGTATGAAAGACGTCACGGGTTGGCGGTGTCGAAGTTGAGATCTGAACGGGTGCCAAGTTATTTCAAAATTTATTGCAATATGCTTGTAAAAGGTATACGATCCACCTCTTATAGAGTTCTTCAGTCTTAGTACTTCACCATTAGCATCACCAGTCTGTCCACTGCTGAACATGGACTGTTTTCAATTAACTGCAAGGAGATCGTCTTCTCTCTTTGTCTATGATCAAAACTTTTTCGTGTTATTTAATGGAGAGCACGAACGGTTACCTCTCACAGATGCCGCCTTAAAATGTCAGTCATGCTGTGCGATTATGAGTTTCCGGTGGCCCTTGAAGGCGAGATGGGAGCTAGTGTTGGTAGTTATGAAAAAGCTCCGACAATTCTTTTGTCCCCTTATACTATTGTCATACGGAGATCCGGAATTCTTACCCGCGACTAGCACCTCTACGTTACCTGAGCCAATGGGTAAGGCGTAGTGAATAGACCACGCCCTGCAGTGGACGGTTACAATATCGATGTATTTCGGAAGCTACCTATTTTGTACTCTGCGTTTTTATCTGCAACGTCGTTTCACATAATTTCCGTGATAACGCTGCTGTAGTGTATCGCCATTGTTTCTATTAATTCACATGACAATACATAATTGCTGTATAGAAATTAACGCGGAAAACGTACTGAATCAATGCACAAAGCACGCACATAGTCAACCATGAATAGTCTTAACAATTTACATGTATAATGTATTATCTACTAGCTATTAGTACTACTAGCATTATAAATTTATTGCTAACTTGGCAGGGCCGCATAAGAATACCCTCGCCCTCAATCCAAGCCTAGGGTGACATAGGAGTCGTCAAGTCAAGGTTAGCCGACGGGCAGCAGTGGTGTCGGTCCGAAACCTAATCTGGCAATTATGAACATTTACCTCCAATGGACGACATCAGTAGAATTCGGCCCCTTGATCCTGATAGTTCCACTAGTCCTGGCCACGGTAACGGTGGAACAAGGGTTGCTGAGAATCTCCGGGCTACTGATCGCTACCACCGATTTCACCTGGCAACGTATAACGGACGAACGCTTCGACTAGATAACCACTTGGTTGAGCTCCAGCTCCGGAGCTCAACCAAGTGGTTATCTAGTCCACTACCTACAGGTGGAACTGGGAAAAATCCGATGGTACGTTCTGAGGCTATGTGGAGTTCGAAGATAAGATGAGGACACCATCATTCTGCCATCGGGTCACCTATTCTACTTCAGGGAAGGCTACACTCCAGCACAAGGCGGCGTGGGATTCCTCGTGAATAAGTCCCTCGTAGGCAACACCGTCGAAATCTGTAGTGTGTCGGGTAGGGTGGCGTATCTTATACTTATACTCACTAAGAGGTACAGCCTCAAAGTGATACAAGTATACGCAACAACCACGACACATTCCGATGACGACGTGAAAACAACTTTTGAGGATGTCTCAAAGGCATTACATAACACCTGTAGGCCCACTTAAATGTCATTACTGCCAATACGAAATGGTGTCGAATCGAGTCTGAGACCACACGGAGTCGGAAGTCGAAATCGCATGGGCAAATGTTGGTAAACTTCCTCGAGAACAAGAGCCTCTTAATGAACTCTTATTATAAGAATGGGGGTTCCCATAGGAAGTGGACATGTCATTGCCCCGATACTGTGACGAGGAACGATATTGACTTTATTATGACGGACCGAAAGCATGTGTCCACTGTCAACAGGTTTGGAACCGGAAGTGATCACCGATTGATCAGCGGTTCTCTGAATAAATGCTTTCGTCGCGAGCTTGGTAGGTTCCGAAAATTACTGGAAATAAAAAGCCGGTTCGATGCCCTAGATATGTCGGAAACTACAATGGCAATTGACGAGGCCCTGAGTGGCGTGATTGGTTGCATGCGGGACATGGGTGAAGGATATTGTAGGAGTAGGTATACGAGCAAGAAAGATAAACCCTCAGATGAGACGCTTGGACTTGTGAGGGAACGCAGAGCACACGAAGACGGTACGTCTGCCGATGTCAAGCTTCTTTCAAAGCGAATCCAGAAACTAATACGCGAAGACATTCGCAGCTCAAATACGCGGAGGGCTACCGAAGCGATTAGGCAGAATAGAGGGTCGAAGGTTTTTGTGGAGAAGCTTGGAAGGAGTCATCTGGCAAAGGTTAGGACTGATTCTGGGGTTACCGTTTCTTCCAAGCTTGGGATCTTTTCTGAGATCGAAGCTTTCAATAGCAAGTTATATACGTCCCACGCTCTTCATCCCGATACCTTGAACAACTATACGCATGCGAGCCTAGCATGACATTTGTCAGGTGATCTGCCGAACGTCAGCTTTAGTGAAATTAGTCTGGCTCTTGCGCAGCTTAAAGAGAGGAATCACAGTCGAGCTTCTTAGAGCACGAGGCGAACCTGTATTAAGAGAGCTAAAAAAGATTTTTAATTTCGTCCTTCAGCGGGGGGAACCTCCCAAGGCATTATATGGCAGTGACGTTGTTTTGTTTCTTTGGAAGGGTGACAAATCGCTTCTTCAAAACTACAGACCAACTTTGCTTCTTGGCCCTATTTACAAGTTCGCCACAAAGCTTGACGAAATCCAGCCTCCGGAGTAGGCTGGGTATCGCATGGACCACATTTTTACCATATGGCATGAGTACAATCAGCCGCTGAGTCTTGCCTTTGTGGACTATGGAATAGCTTTTGGCTCTGTCGAAACCTGGGCTGTTCTGGCAGATTGCACAGCGATGCCAGGTCGGTTGGCGATACGTCGAAGTACTGAGAGCATTGTGTGATGAAGCTTTTATGTTCGTTCTGATTCCTTGAGGTCAAACAAAGCCAATCTAATTGTCTATATCTTTGTGTTCGTCGAATCGTTGGAGGGCATGCAGGAAATGTTGCACAGCCTAAATGAATCCCCCCGATTTATTGGCCTTACGTCATGTTCGACGAACACGTTCTCCCTAGGCCGGTTAACGTCGATGGTGCTATCCTCGAAGTCGTATGCCTCGGGCAACAATTGCAATTAAATAGACTTAATTTCGATAAGCCGAGCCGATAGAAGGATTCAGTTGGGTAGGGCTGCATTCGGGGAGTTTCGTCACATTCTCACGTTGCCTATACCACAGAGCTTGAAGACGAAGTCTTCAACCAATGCAATCTCCCCGTGATGACAAACGAGGCCGAAACATGGCCTCTTAATCTAGGACTGGTCTGCAAATTTGCGATACATCAACGGGTTATAGATCGTACTATGTTGGGTGTTCCTCTTTCCGGCAGAATTCGTAAGGAAGTCATAAGGCAGAGAAATAAAGTATCCGATATCACGCCTAAGCTCGCTGAGGTGGTAATGGGCTGGTCGCACACTCAGAAGTACCTATGACAGATGCTCTAATAAGGTTCTGGAGTAGAGACCGCGTTTAGGAAAACGAGGTGTTGGTCGACCGTTCATCATGCGGTAAGCCGATTTCCGTGCAGTAGCCGATCCGTAATGGATGCGAGTAGCAGGAGATCGGTCGTCTTGGCCTTCATTGAAAGAGGTCTATGTCCAGCAGTAAACCGATAAGGGCTGATAATGATGAACTTGTGTTGCTAGAAAAACCATTTGGTACGTAATCATGAATAACACACCGGAACAGATACGCGTGAGGTGTTTGAACATAATTTCACAGGGATGCGGATTGTTACCGAGACCGGGTTCCCTTCTCTCTCTCTCTCTCTCTCTAAGGAAGGGGTCAGAGCGGGAGGGTAAATTGACCCGTTTCCCGTCCAATATAGATAATTACTCTAGCTAATCTTAAATAACGGGTGCATCCTTCCCATCTGTGGGAAGGGGGGGGGGGTCTGTCCCCCTATCGGCTATAATCTCACCAAGTCGCCCGATGTGTCTTATAGTATCCGGTGACACTTGACACTTCCATTAACATAGAGCAGCCGAAAAAAAAAGAATTGTTCCACACGCGACCGCGACTGACGGGCTAGAGCCCGTACAGCGTTCCACGTATTATTTTATTCTATGTACAACGTTCTATGTACATCGTAACACCATACAGTCGGAATGTTTAGAGAGACGCTCGACAACAGGCGATTGTTTCTGTCGTCGTATCCGCCAGAGTATAGAGACCGTGCACATGTACATACATACATACATACATAGAGAGACGGTTCACGAAAGGTAACACTTCAACTGTTATAACGCGCGCCCTAGACATTACATGTGTGAAAAGTAAATAATATTTACTCTTCCCTTGTGTAATATCATAATGTATAAAATTTTCAGGTAATTGCAATTCAATTTAATTATTTTATTAATAGCCTTGTGTGTCCCACTGCTGGGCAAAGGCCTCTCTACTCTCAGTTTAGGGCCCGATTGGGCCAATTATTCCGAAAGGAGTGCATCTCGCCACTGACGGCATCTGCCTAGTGGTATCCGGGCATACTGGGGTATCCATAAGATGTGTTATTTTCGCCCAGATATCCTTAGTCATGCGGTACGTTTTCCGCCAGTTTACTTGCCAGGCCAGTTCCACCTAGGCAGCCTTCCGAGTGACATCCGTTATCCATGTTTAGGGGAGTATTATGGTATTCCTAACCCGGTCTATCAATTTCATATCCAGAATGCTTCGCTCCATGGACCTTTATTTTAATTGTATATATTTTGATATAACTCGGCTGAAGTGTAAATATTATTCACCTTTCATCCATGATACTTTTCAGGTATAATTTAAGTATTCAGCCACTAGTTCGTGTAATAGTGTAAGAGATACCTCTTGCTATTTTCTCTGGATTTCTTCTGGATCTTAATCCTAGACACCAAATGTTTTCCACTTGCTAACCCCCTATGGAATCTCCTCTTCGACAGACTTTACCGACGCCCGTAATCATCGGAGATGATTAGGAGCATGCGTGACTCCTTCATCGCAATCGGACTGTCACAAGCTGCACAAAACGCTACAGCGTAGCGTTCACTTTATGCTAGAGCTCTGAAAGATGCCTCCCCGGTCGTGCCCAATTCTGCAGCGATGATGACAACACCGCTAATAGAATTTAAATAGAAATAGATATTAAAATCTCCTTTCGTAGTTTCCACGAAAAATGCGCTGCAGTATAAATTCTTACTTAAATATAAAAATAACATGGAAATCTGAACTTGCGTTTGCAAACATTATTTTCATAAAAATCTCATTAGTATTATGAGGCAAACTTTGACGTGGAAAATATGAGAGGCATAGGAATAATATATATTTTGACGATGCCATTATCAAAATAAATCTCACGACGTTGATAAAATAATATTCGTGAGATTATATTTTTGTTAATATTTTTTTATTGCTCTGGGAGCAAACAACCGCACGATCATCTTATGGTAAGTGATAAGAGCCAGATGATCCCTATCCCTAAGGAGAGGGATGACCCCTGCGGTTGCAGGCTAATGTGGGAAAAGCGCCTCCTCCCATTGCATTTTTGTCCCCTCTTCTTATAAGAGAGGTACAAAGAGCGGTTCCTCCTCCTGCTCTCCGCGTATATAGGAGAGATGTAGAGAGCAGCCCTTTCGGTTCAATAGGCTTTGCCCGAGGTGTTCGCTCCAGGATATCAGTCTCCACCACAAGACTTGAACCATTGTGAGGACGTAAAGTGTATCTAACATAAAGGGTTGATTGAAAAATATTCGGCCCAACCAAGGAAATAAACACACAAATAATAATTTAAGCAGGAGCTAGTGCCATGCTGCATAGGAGGAGGTAGTGCCATGCATAGTGCATAGTGCATGACACTACATCCACCTATGTTATGGAATTGGGCCGGCACCACCGGGGAGGTACCTCTTGCTCACATAATACCGCCGTAAAGTCACATCTTCCGTGTCGCGTTTCGTGTGGGTTGTGAGCAGCCGGTGACCCGTTCGACGCATCGACATAGTAGTTATGTGGATGTTCATGGGCGTCGGAAGCCAAAAAATTCTCCCATTTCTGGTTTGCTACCTATTGTATAAAAAAACTAAATCAGTTATATTCTTATTTTTTCTGCTATTATAATTACCATCAGGTTTGTAGCAATTTTGTCATCTCCCACTTAAAGCATTTAGAACGTTGAAGAAAAAAGATTGTTCCTTAGAGTCAAATTATGCGACTGCTATTTTGACCTCGTCGTTTGTCGAAAATCTTTGACCTCTGAAGTATTTTTTTAGTTTAGGGAATAGAAAAAAGTCTGACGGTGCCAGTGAACAAGGCGGATGCTGTAATAGTTCAACGTGTGAACACGGTCGTTATCTTGATGAACCAGGACTTTTCTTCTGAACATTCCTGGACGCTTTTCTTTTATTTCATATCATAAATGACTTTGTAAGATACAGTAGTAGTCAGAGTTAATTGTCTGACCCTTTTCAAGATAATCAATCATAATCACACCCTACGAGTACCAAAATGCTAAAGCCATTACCTTATGTGCCGACAAATGTTATATCTATTATGTAATTTGAAATTTAGAAATGTTTTACATTCGTTTCAACTTTGAAATTTTTGAAGGTGTAACATGAAAGAAGATTTGACAGCGATATGTAAAATGTTAAGTTGTGTCCAAGAGAAGCGGCCTTGTGTTGGTTGTGAGCTGTCACATTAGCACGGCGATTAGCGCTGAGCGCCGACCGTGTTAGACGTGAGCTATTATTTACATAATAGCGCACGGGCCTTGGCCTTGCCGCGGCCTCGCACCGCCATGTTTACTTCTTTCACAGTTTCTAAATTCAAATATTGGGATTGTTATTACAAATGCTTAATTAGGTAATTTTATTAGCTCGCACTGGTGGCTTTTCTTTTTTAGAGACACCTGATTTATATGTTAGTTAAATTACCCAGTTCGGTATATGAGCTCTTCAAGTCGTTATTACAATTACACATGGCACAATTTATGAAAAAGCTAGTGAGTATACCCAATTTAATAAATAAATTGTTTTTATTGTAAACTGTTGTCTTTGTAAAGTTTTTAAAAAAAAAAATAGTTTTAAGATGCCAGCAAAAACTGAAGGGAGCTGTCACAATTTGTGATAGATGAAATTATAACCTATCATAGGTTATAATCTGGAATAACTTGAAAATATTCCGAAATAATTAATGGTTCTCTTAAGATATATTTAACGCAGGCATAACCGAAGGACCCAGCTACTGTGAAAATATAACAACACAAACAGTACCATACTAGTTACAACAGAATTACAAATGTCAATATAAGCCACTTCTCTAAAAGGATTCCCCGTAAGAATGTCACCACACCCCATTATGCATAGGACTCGCGGCGAACCGCAAAGCTTCGGCGTCTAAACGCAATACTGCAAACCGCTCTATAATTCTATATGTGACTACTAAGAAGACGTATTCTTTTTAAGTATGAGGGCTAAACGAACAACCTTTTGACTACTCTCCTTCCTCCGCTCTAATGGGACAATAATCCACTCCGCTCTAATGATAAATCGCAGGTACCTGTCATTTTATGCTTCGCGTGAATTGTAAGTCGCCCCGTTGCATTGCCGAATTGGGCCAGCACCGGGGAAGGAACCTCTCGCTCAAATGATACCGCCTTAGAAGTGGTCGCTTTTCGTACAGTTAGTAAGCAGATGCGCCCATTGGGTGGGTGAGGCTCCGATTGCTCGATTGTCTTTTAAAGCCATTAAAAGATGTTCTGGAGAGAAGGTTGAAGAGTAGCATCACCGTCAGCTTGTCCAACTCTGGTTAATTCGGGTACCAATAACATTTTCAACCCGACCCGGGGCTCAAACCTGGGACCGTACGTTGAACATGCTCACAACTAGACCACGGCCGTCAGCAACGTATAACATTGGCAGGAAGGATGCTTGTTACACAATATGAATAGGTAATTCTATCGCGTCTATTGCCGACCGGCGTGCCATACGATGCCATATTCATTTGTTCACGTGTCAATGGAAAATTATGCGCTCTGCGCTGGTTGCTAAGGGCCTCCATAGGCGGACTGCCGAGTAGTTGAGACCAGCTGCACGAGAGCAGCCGTGTTGCGGTTGGAGTTAACGGCAAACTGTATGCGATTGTATTCGGGCTGTATAATCTCAACTGCCTTACGCAGTCCATCTGTGGAGGTCCGAAGGGGCAGAGATGTGTCAGATCACGTAATGATAAGTCCATCAACGACCACCGATATGTCATACACCGCAGAGTTACACAGAAGGTTAATTCTTATATAGCTAGTCGTGGGACTTCTGAACTCGTGACAGCAAAGAATATAGCCATGTTCTTACTTCGGAATTCCGTAGCAGTCGAAAAACGCTGTGAAACACATTTACCGTGTTACGCAGTTGGTGAGGTGTCTCACGGACTATGGTTCAGGGCACCACGGCAGCTAGTAAGCCCCCTAAGCGACTGATGCCACGGAGGGACACTCCTAATCCACAGAACAAATCTACCAAATTCAGGACAGTTCGATGGTATGATGCTTCCATCCTTTCTCCTACACTAGACGTAACGACTTACTCCTAAAAACGTCAAGATAGGAGAGGAAGAAAATATAAGCAAAGAAAATTAAATGCAACATTAAACGACAGCTTTACTCGTAATAATTTCAGTAACTACACGTGAGTCTGTGTGTGTTAATATTTTTAACGAATGCGATGCACACGTCAATGTGGACGTGGGAATTATGAAAGCATCCGCATGACATGGCGCGTACGGAAATGCATTTGATTCTGCATGGCCGCCCGTTGCCCGTGAATTTTTCTGAGAAATTAACAAGCTGCGGAACAATCCCCTTACGTGAACGCAATGTTTTGTAGAGAAGCAAAAATACTTGATTTTTTTAGAAAATCCTAAGCTTCATTCATCGTATTCTTTATTGTACCCCGGCAGTTGTGCGTAACTCTCGATGTTACGCAGAAACTTTCATATATATATATATTTATATTTTTTTTCGGAGGGACCTACTACTGATTGGCGGCACTTGTCCAGTATTAACAGTTCGACTGATTACGGAAGGCTTTTTTGTCTTCTGGTTTTAGGTAGACGATAGGGGGACAGACCCCCCCTCCTTTGCCGCAAATGGGAAGATGCAAACCGGAATTTTTGTGGATATTACCCTATAGTAATTATTTTTGGGACCGAAAAGGGGAAGCGGTCCCCCTCCCCACGCTAGTGGGATGGCGCGCGCACGATGCCGTTTAATGTTACGGGACGTGTATAAGGATAGTTGAGCTCGTCTTTCGGTTTGATTATTATGTATTTAATCATTCTTGTACACATATAAAACATATAAATCAAAATAAGTGAAACCATGCTTTTAGTACAAAGGTACAGGTTATAACAGGAATTTCTGCCATCTATCCTAACACAGGAGAGCTTGTAATTTAGACAACAGTGAATCTCAAATAATATTTGAGATTCCTAATACACTTTCATAGTAATAAAATTTGTAGGTCTCTGTCAATGAACGCTATGTTTCCACTGCTGAAGGAGCCTATGCTGAGAGGGTGTGCGGCACATCTAGTATACATGTAAGCCCGGTATGAAGGAGGTCGACACATCTAAGCCCGCTACCAAGAAGGTCAAAACATCTAAGCCCGACCGGTTAAAGGAGGAAAAAAAAAACAAAAGTTTCTTAATTGCTTTTTTTTGTCTATTGTTAACTTGTATATTGTCTTTAATTGTATTCTTTTAAATTTTTATTTATATTTTATACTTTAGTTTAGTATTTACTTACAATTGTCATCATTATATTTTATCAACTCATTTAGAAAAAAAAACCATCTAAGTACGCTACTAAGGAGGTCGACAAGCCGCCTTGCGAATGGTCCAACAAGGCGGTCACCGTACTTTTATTTTCTCGTTTGCGTGCTAAATGCTAGAAACCTACATGTTAAGGAAAGACCTACTGCTGTAATTATCGATTCTGTTCCAACTTCCTAGTCGTACATAATTGTGAAGTGTGAAATCACTATAAGCAAGATAGCTTAGTTTGCAAATGTAAGAATATATGCTGTTAAAGTTAGCGTCACGCTTAGTAGAAAAGATAAATTGATCATTTCATCGATCGTTTTTTTTATCAATAGACTAGTAGATGTATTTTCTAGCAAAGAAGCGCAAACGGGCATTATTGGTACACTGATAAGAATTCTCTATAAATGTTATTTGTCAATAAAAGTTGCTGTTAGGGTACCTGCTTTAAATGATTAAATGGCCAATCGGAATCATTTGGTGCCTACCGACGGCAATTAACATCACTATACACAGATGCTTTGCCGTCCTTCATCCTATATCTCCCAGTAGGTCATCGGCAACTCACAAACCGCATGAAACGGGACAACATACGAGTACCTACCCGGCGGTATGTCAGGAAAAAGTACCTCTCCAGTCACGCCGGCTCAGTTCAGATGTAATACAACATGAAATACAACTTACTAATTTATATAATCACTTTAAAATAATATGTTATTGATGAAAATCGACACGACGCGACGGACGTTTATTAAAAAAATTACAATGTTTGTATTTGTATTTTTTTAAATTTTATTGTATTACCTTGTTAAGATGACATTAAAATGTTCCCTTGTCGAATGTACACGTAGCTCTACACATAGAGAAATTTGGAAAAAAATAGTAAAACCCACCGCCAACCACGAAAAACCGGAGGGAATGTGACCACGACCACTTCCTCAGGTGTGCGCGGCCACGGTAATTATGATGATTATATTGACTGAGTCGCCCGTTTTCTGTTACGAAAAAAATATTATAAGAATAATCTTAGACTTGTATCCAGTCAGTCATCCAATCCTCTGTTGTGTCTGCCAGCGTGGACAAAGTTGAAATAATTGGACCCGCGGGTGTTCGAGACGTTCAAGTTAAATCTCCAAGCGTTAATTATATGAGAAGTCTACCACGAATTTCAACCGAATCTCCGCAATATTTAATGAGCAGATTCAAACAAAATATATATTTTTTTATATATATTTTATAGGTGTATACGGGGACAAACGAGTAATCGAGCTTCGGACTACCGACGCCCAAGAACATCAGCATAATTATGCCGATGCGTTGCTCTCCTTTTCACCTCCCTCCCCCAATGGGTCACCTGTACGAAACGCGACTCAGTAGGTGTCACTTTACGGCGGTATCAGGAGAACAAGAGGTCCCGCTACGGTCGTGCCGGCCCAGTTCCGTTGCATAGGAGGATGTAGTGTCATGCACCATGCATGGTGCATGCGGCGTGCCACTACCTCCTACAAAAATTAAATCCTAAGTTCAAATATACATGTGTAGGATATTTTCTTTCTTTTTTTGACTGCTCTATGCTGACGGAAGCTTCCAGTGCAGCTTCATCGTTCCTATGGGACACGTCGGGCGATGGCCTGGGTGAGACTGTGGTCGAAAGCTACTCAGATCGCTCGCGTGTCTCTTTTAATAAAAATATTTAAAATATAAATAATATTTTGAAAGAAAAGTTATACACCTTGGGGATTTGGTCAATGCATGGATGAAAACCGCACGAAAATTCGTTCAGTAGATTTTGAGAATATCGATTACATAGCAGCTGTAAGCTTCTGGAGATTGTAGGAGGTAGCCATTATGCATTGCAGCAAAATTGTGCGAACAGGACCGGCGAAAAGTCACATCTTCGGGCGAGGGGGAAGTTGAAAAGGAGTTGTACATCGGCATATGCTTGGCATATGTCCCTATTATATATAAAAAAACCTTATACATAAGATGTCTAAAATATATAACGAGACTATAATACTCTACATTACATTATTTGAACGCACGCGTGGGGTAATTGGTAGACAGAGAGAACAGAGAGCCACATATCACGGATCTTACGTGCCTATTGTCTTCTCTTATATTTACGTCTCTAAAATGAAATAAATTTATGAAATGTCGCGTAATAACCCTAAAATATAAATGTAAAGTGTAAAATATTTAGACTTCTCACAAATTCTTATAATAATTATTATTATGAGCAATAAGGAACTACAATGTTCAGGTCACTTAGTCATGAGCGTCGGGATACTTTAAATGCTTGCTTCGTGATTCATCACAGATATGGCGGCATGTTGCAGGCGGCCTTTCTGGACATGAACTTTTTAGAATGCACAAGTAATTCAATACTTTAAACTAGACCTACGTACATATATAAAATAATTATTTATAATTCGTTGGAAACAAGATTTTTTTCCGGTTTATAACATTTTAGTGATTTTTTTATAGTACAAAAATCGTTTGATGCAGCTACATGTGTATGAAAATCGTAATTTAAGAGGTGATGCGTTAGTCTTACCACCGCAAAATTATTCATTCCCCAGAAATCAATATATGAGTTATTCAATGTCAAATGTACGGCAGAAGCTATAACTTAGGAAATACCTTAAAAAGCATTTCAATAGTCTTGTGATGTTTATCGCAAACTGTAACTAAACGTCAAAGGCCGATTAACAGTGCCAATTCTATAAAGAATCAGCCATAGGACAATTTGACAATTAGTTAAAAAACTTATATCTAAAACAGTATGAACTATGTAATAGTTTAAGTTTGAACTATATATGTATTTAGGATTTAAATGTATGATTAGCTTTAGTTTTTTCTATTGCAGGGAGAACATTGGAATTTTAGGGCTAATTAACCCTTGGTGATTTTCTTGGCGCAAGAAGATGATGGTACGCATCCAACCGGCACTAAGTAGGAACGACTGCATCACTATATGTTCATAAGTGTAAAATGACAAACGAACAGTTGGACTGTCGGACTATCGGCATAGAGGCTGTACAATGTATACTAATCAAAACAAATTAAGGGCCACTAAAATTTTTTGATGTACCATGAAAATAATAAAGACATTAACTAGTTTAACTCATGTAACTACAAAATAATGTTATTGATTATAATATAGGGTAACAATTGCTTAAAACAATGATCATGAATTGTTTTTTTATGTTCATAAATCATTGGCCATTTTGAATGAAAATCATGAACAAAGGAAATCACCAGAAAAAGACAAACTACTGTTCTTGTCACTTTTGTTTCTTCTTTTTAATAACGAATATATCCTCCTCTCCTAGCAAAACACTCCAAAAGCCTCGTATGTATACTCGGGATTAAATTCCTCACGTTTTCATCTAGAATCTCCTCCCAAGCATCTTTTAAAGCGTCAATCAGCTGCTGTTGCTTGTAGACCCCTTGCTCATTCTCACTAACTCTTCGTTTCAATTGGTCCCACAATTGCTCGATCAGATTTAAATCCGGACTGTTAGCTGGCCATGCCTATACCTCAATATGAGACCCTTCTAGGGCAGTTTGGATTGAGCGAGCTGTGTGTGCACGGGCATTATCTTGCATCAGAATGAATCTAGGCCCCACTCGCTGTGCAAATGTGATCACTTGAGGCCTGATCACGTCCTCGATGTAACGTTCTGCAGTTACGGTACCCGAATTTTAAATGGTGAACTCGGTTTTACCGTGTAAACTAATCCTACACCCAACCATTACGTTGGGACCACCTAAACGGTCAACTTCGTGAATGCAGGACTCCGAAAACTGCTCGCCGCGTCGTCTCCACACTCTAACGCGCTGATTATCATTAAGAAATTTTACTTTGCACTTGTCTGTAAAAAGCACCTTGGCCCACTGATTAATCCCCCAGTTCAAATACTGACGGGAGAATCTTAAACGGTTTGCACGTTGAACCCTGCTCAGAGGAATTCGAACAACTCGTCGTCTTGACGTTTGCTGGTCTTCGTGCAACCGATTACGTATAGTTTGATCACTGACACGGGTGCCTGTTGTCAGCCGCAGGAGGTGCTGTAACTTACGGGCCGTTACTGTACGATCACGACGAGCTTAGTTGTATGTAGCGACCCTCATGAGTCGTTGTTATGCGAACTCTACCTGAACCAGGTCTCCTGGCAATACTGCCAGTGTCTTGGAAGCGATTCCACACATTTTGGACAGCTCTTCGAGAAAACCCACCTGCAAACCCACGTAACGCTGAGAACGTCCTTCTTGAATCATAGTTATGGCTCTGGTTGCTGTAATTGTGTCCATGTGCCTTCGTACTGGTGGCATGATTAACGCGAGATGATCAATGAATCAATTAAAATTGAAAAAGTTATACTTTTTCCTAAAACAACCGAAACAAGTTAAGAAGACAATCAAAGAAAAACATAAGAATAACATCCAATTATTTTTTTCTTAAAATGATGGCCAATACTTAGGAACACGAAAACATAAAATAAAAAAGGCATCGAAGAGGTCAAACACCAAAGAGTTCGTAATATGAATATAATGCTACTTATCAGTTACTAAATTGCACTTAAATGTAAATAAACTAGCGGCGCTTATTTTGTTTTGAGTAGTATATTACCCTCCTTCCGCCTTCCCTCCAATGGGCCATGATATGACGCAATGTGACTCGTTACTCTACCTATGTATTTGATTTGAAATGAACATTTTATATAGTCAGCGCAACGCCTGACGTGATGTTGTCGGCAAATGTTTTGAAACTCCTACTTGCACGTATAAATTGTAAAGTAATACCAGAATATCTTGATGAATATAAAATAATTAATAATAATAATAATTTATATGATTATAAATTAATAATTTTGTTAATTCGTGTAGGTAATATTTTTTAATCTCTTCACATAACTCTTGTATTGAGAATGCAATTAAAAAAATATGAAGAAAACAATTGCCAAGTCACCCTATTGAAGAGAAGGAAAACGCCAATGAAACTAAAGTAACTGTTAAGTTTCAACGTGCAATAAAAACAAAACTATTTATAGATCAGTTACGTGGAATACAAGGGGAAGAGTTTGATAAGTTGTGGGAAAATGAACAAGTGTTACGTATATTCGGGATATTTCGGAATAGCCGCAAGTCTGTCGATCGTTGTGCGCTCCGAGGACCATTATTTTGTAGTGTTTTTAACATTTGTAGACACTTTCGTACAGCAGTGAAATGACTTCGTGCCTATTGCTTTTTATTTTCGTACTCAGCTTGCAAAGTTACCCTGACAGTGGCCATACGCTTGCCACGCATGACATCATAGGCCTCAGTACCTTGGCTAGTCGTGGGTGTGCTAGTATATCTACTGGACTTACGAGTTGTGGATGTACTAGCACACCTCTGCCTACCTCATCAGGGATAATAAGCGTGAAGGTATTCTACTTTACTTTATATGCCTGACAATTTTATTTTTTGCCACTGGCAGTTCTATTATATTGTTATTGACAGGCTCAATTATGTATTGTTATTCAGACATAAAATAAGGCTGTAGAAGGACACATAGGAATTAACTTACTTACTACTAATACGCTAGAAATAGATCACCCACTACCTTCCTTCTCACAATCGGGTAAAAAGGACTTATGTGAACATCCAGCCAGATTATAATATCTGAAGATATTTATTATCTGGTCCTGAAATTTAAAACACATGTTTAATGTACTTTGGAGAAACCAAGTAGTTTAATATATACAGTATCTTCTGTTTTAATTCCATAATTAAATAGACCCATATCAAAAAAATATAAAGTTCATGTTCTACTTAGTGTGTGTTGCAATAAAACAGATAAATAACTAATAACCAGATAACTTCTTAATTATTTGTTATAACCTTTTGCTCTTTTGATCATTAGACGTCAATCCTAGAGACCGTATTGTGATCAAGCGAATAGACGAGAATTACAGTCTTGTCAAATAAAAAAATCTTATTAAAATATTTTTTTTGCCTGAGAAGAGCCGGTGAAACAAACTCAGCAGGTTCTTTTCTCTTAGACACTATTACACTTTACACATAGTGTGGATGGGAATATAACAATAATTTAAAACTATTAAATTATTATAGTAGCACGTACACTAACTAATATGTTAAAACTATCATATAAGCCCTAAAGAAGTATAACTTCAATAAGGAAATATAATAAACGTTTTTTTTTAAATAAAGTAATTATGACGAAAAAAAATCATCAATCTTCGAAAGAATATTTTTTATCGATTTATTATACTATTATTATCACGAAGGTATTCAATGCTAGGATTAGAAGACCTAGAGTACGAGTGCATCTTCACTAGTTTCTAGCGCTGTGAGTTCTTCTTCGCATCTTCCTGGCCTAGGTTGTATCGCGTCACATACATTCCGCATGAAGTCATTCCTTTGGTCTTTTGTATTATTCAGTCCTTGGTTTTCGAATACGACGTAGGGAACGTACGGCTTCACCGGAACTTCCCCATTATATTGCTTATAGAATTTTATAGTTTCTTCTCCGTATGTTTTAAATAATATGTCACTTTTGCTGCTGCTGAGACAATTTTTTATTTCGCTAATGTTAACTTTTTGTTTGTTTCCGCACTGTAAAAAAAGAACGAAACAGGGATTGGACTGAGCTGTAAATGTTGGAAATGTCGGAGTATTTTGATGACAATCGTCACAAAGTCTCTGCATAAGTATCGGATCTGATATGTGATAGCACCCTACACCTCATTCTTGCAATTCGCCAGGCAGACTCTGACGCTCCAGATGAAACACACCAGGAAAATCATCACTTTTTGACAGTATTTATCGTGTATCCTATCCACCAAAGCTGGAATTACCTTTTTTTGAGCAACATTAAAATTTAATTTGGTTTTTATAGTGTGTACAACTATTTTGTACAGCAAACGCGCAACTTTTTGAAAACCATGGACATCCGCATTATTCCGTCATGCAGATGCGTTGCCCTTCTTTTCTTCTTCTTCGGTTACTCACGACTACACAAAACGCACGTAAACGTATATTAAAAACGTATATTTATTTATTTGCGAGGGTGTCATGTGAGCGAGAGGTCCCCCGGTCATACCATGTCATTTAGTAGTGCTGTACAAATCAAAAATATAAAATAAATGTTAAATCACTACAATATTATTTTAACTCGTAAATTAAAGTGTCCCGTAGGCCTGTTAGGTTTGGTAGACCAATCACCGCATTGGAAATTTTCATGAACCCGAGTGTATTAGAGGTCATGAACAAGTCATGTGACAATCAGCTGTGGTGTCGTGCATTTGAACAGAAATTTACGCAATTGTAAACATTTTTTTGAAATATTTATTTAATTATTACTGCTAATTGGCCAATGTTTCATTTTATCGAATTATTATATTCGGTAACGGTATATACATATCCCAATAGGTAAATGTATACGTGCCTAAAAATAACAACAGGGTTTTTGTTACATGTTGTACTATTACACAATATATATATACAGAGTGGGGTTTATAACACAACGAAAATTGGAAACACCCTTAGAACTAGTATCTCATCATCATCATCATCAGCCCTCATCGGTCCACTGCTGGACAGTAGCCTCTTTCAATGAACGCCAAGGCTCGCACCCATCCCTCACCAGCCCTTGCACGGAAATCGTCTTCCCACCTGGTGAACGGTCGTCCAACACTACGGAGTATTTCCTAAACGCGGGCTCTTATCCAGAACCTTATAGTAGTATACACGAGTATTTAGTAGCTATGAAATTAGTCCTAACAACAGAACTTAGAAAAATATTTTCAAACGAACTAAATCAGAGAATAATAATTTAATTTTATTGCATCATGTAAGTAGGAGTTCACCAACCTGCCGTGACGTACCACTCATTGCGCCCCGCGCGGCTTACCCCTGTCAACTAGGCCCCTCGCTCTTACCTCCTAGATTATTAGCGACCACACAAGTGTCGTTTACCTCTGGTTATCCAGTTTCGTAATAGGTTACGAGATTTGTTTAAATGAAAAATAATATTTGTGACTAAATTACTTATTTTATACAAGTGTATGTATGTTTATGATTTCTATGTTCCCTGCTACAGGCTGTCAGCTGACGCAGTTAAAGTGCCGTACCTTCTCATAACGCTAGTGACACTGGGTAACTAAAATACCTATAATCCGACCATAAATGCTATTCTAATTAAAAATATAAAATATTACATTTAAACTTCGAATCAGTCATTTTTATATGATTATTCATTGTGTATTCTCATTTAACGCCAATGCATTGTACGATATTTTGCGATATAAAAATGGAGTGGGGTGATAAAGAAAGACCACAGAATCGCTGTGATAGTTTTACAGAAATTAGGTATGGAGCCAAGTGCAAATTTAAAACTCTCGATACGTTTGTTATTAGTCAAATGATTGTGTAGCGGGCATTAATGGGTACAATGGTACTTCCTCTGTTTGTGACAGAGAAAGATCCTGCCGTCCACGTAGTGTTCGCACGAAAAAGGTGGTGAAAGCCGGAAAGAATTCGAAGGAATCCAGCCCGAAAGCAAAAGATTTTATCTCGGGAAATGAGATAAAACGATCCATACGATTGGCAGTGAAAGTCCCCATGGAAACAGTGCGTGCTTTTATTGATAACTGGGCTCAAAGTATAAAGAACGCAATGGAGACCACTTCGAATAAGCTTTTTATATTTATAATTGTTTCTTTTATTCTATTTTTATTTAGGGACCCTTGTCCATGGAATGCACCCACATCAAAAACTGGGAAATCACATAATCGTAGTAATATATGTCTTTTATCTTCTTTCCGGACACGTTCCACCAAATAATGATACACATCCTCTACGATCCCGCACAAAACGCAATTAGCGGACGGAATCTTCTTCATGAGGTAACTAAACTTATTTAATGGCACATGCCCAGGGGATACGAGCAGTTTCACAGATAATAGTCCTATACCTTTGAATAACCTTTCATCAAAATGTTCTTTCCATTTCTCAAAGCGAAACAATCTATATTTACCCATAACCTCAGACCAGTTTGGTATATATGTAAGTTCTGTTCCTTCCGGCAACAGTTTTTTTAGCTAATCTATCAGCCTCCTCGTTCCCCCTACTGCAATTGGACACTTATGTTGTTCCTTGACATATTTATAATTTAACCTAGGATTGTTTAAGCGTAGGGTAAAGCATTTTAATTTAAATGTTTAAATGTTTCACTCTAGCCGACAATATAAGCAAGTTTTGTTGTCCTAAGTTTTAATTTTTAATATTAATGTCAGTTATGTATGCACTTAAATTAAACCCGTGTAAATGTTTTGATTGCTTTATATTTTCCTCCTTTGTTTACAAATAAGTAACAGAAGGCGGTACCTTCCTTTGTTGCTCCAACATCTGTCGTTACAACAAGATTTTAACTGTGATACACATTGCAATGTGATATTATCATATATGGATTGGTATTTAACACAAACCTTCATAGCTAAATATATGTCTATTAGTGGATGGAGGGGTACAAAGACCACTCTCCATCACATGAATTAATCATGACAAATATATACATCAATGACAAATATATCCACTTATCACTCTCATAGTTTGATCCTGGATATGGTCCAGTCTATGTGTATGTGACTTAGCGCTATTGTGGTACAAAAACCGGCTCCTTACTAACGAAATGTAAAGTCTACGTAGAAGCCTTGGAAGGACTCCCCAACCCGAGCCCGCGAGCACTTCTAGCAAATTGGATAAATGATGAGGATTTTTCCCAAATTTCTTTTACATGTTTACCCCATCTTAAGTCCAAGTCCCAAGCTCCAAGTGAACTGAATTGACACTTATGATTATTATTCTGACGACTCAATGACCGTTATATATCGGGCGCACGATGGCTTACAGTGTTACGGTTAGCAAAGATCACAATATCATCGGCGTAGGGAAGCCCCATATACTACAGCTTAACTGAGAACGAACGTCTTAACCACAGCGGTTGGGATACTCCTCGTAAAGCCCACTTGTAAGCTAGTAGCAAGGCGCGCCAAATTATCTATACACGATTGCACTCTACGAAAGCCCGTAGTACGTGAAGAGTTCATCCTTCTCAAATCTCAATAAACAACTCGAGACGATTTAAAAAAAAAACTTATGAAAAAGTAAATTAACGAGGTGGGTCTTAGGTTTGAATTGTTGTTTATAGGGATTGCTACTATTTTAACGTTTCGCCACTGGTTTGGGTTGCCACTTGAATAAAACTAAATTTTAATTGTAGCAGAATGAGAATGAATAGTATGAGCGTCGAGTCTCCATCATCATGTTTTAACCTCAAACTATCACCTTATTCTTGGTGTGAAAAACAGGATTTCATTTGTTGATTATTTGAAGTAAAATTATGCGGGGCATTTAAAACGTAATCAGCGGTCCTTATATTTGTGTATTAAGCTAACGTACTGTAAAAGTAGTAAATGTTATTTGCAATTTAAAAAACATGTTTTTTGTTACAATATTTATGGCAAGACTGGGTACATAAGTTGTAACCGACTGGTTTTTGATGGATTTTACGTTTTTCCACTAAATATTGGAATAATACTTACCGAATCTAAGGCAAAGTCGTAAAATTCAGTCAAATAGTAGTTCTCCATTGTATAATTGACGAGGCAGATGTTAAAGAAGACAGCTTCTGTGTTGTTTGTAATGTTGTCGATAGCGCACGCGTGGACTTTGTTGCCATGACATTCCTCTGGACCATGTTGACATCTCAACTCCTTGACATTACCAACTGTTACTTCCTGAAAAGCATAAACGTTCGCCCGCGAGTAGCAATTACATTTGAAAGACGATCTTCATATTTGCTGGGTTTGGTTGAAATGTTAAAAAAAAACCGGCTAAGACCAGTTCTACTAGTTTACCGAGGATTCCGTACCAATGGCTGGTACAAGCAGGGTATATTTGTAAGTGTCCGTAAGTCCAAAAGTAAGAAGGATCAAGCTGAAATTTACATCAAATAACCAAACCCCGCTAATCGTACTTCTAAGTAAGTCAATAGAATCAAAAGATACAATCCACCTAATCTATAGGTCGGACGGACAACAAAGCGGAAAAAATCGGACATCTCAATGAATAAGTTCCGTTTTTGCTTTTGAGGTACAGAACCCTAAAAGCTTAGCTGCTAGACTGCCATGATAGTTATAATATTTAAGAACTTAAAAGTATAACCAATTGGTGCCCTGTTCTTCTACTCGTGTAATCTTCATTTCCAGGAAAATATGAGCATATACAGTTGTATTTTGCTATCCTAATCCCAGAAAATATAAAGATCGATCGAGCCGTTTATGTCAACTCATAAACTCTCATTATCCTACTGTAGTGCGATGGTAGTCCGACAAGACCAGATAAGTCAGGTGCAGAACCGACGGCTTAAGCACCCCCGTGCTCTCCCAGGCAGATTGTAACACCACCAACTTCCTAACTTCTGACCGTTGTTGGTAATTGAAATACCACAATGACAATTTGGCGCGACTCGAGACTCGAGCCAAATGACCTTACGACTGTAGTTGACCACGTTCAGTTACCACTAAACCACGAGGGGGCTACCAATAAGTAATAAACGGGTAAAAGTGTCGTGTTATAGTTAACACATAAGATTACATTGGAAATGTTTGTATGATTTGTATGAAACTGCTATTATACCTTCACATGTCCATATGGCACCATGTGCACGTGGATGTCAGGTCCTAGAGCTGTTGCCACCGGTGGTAGTGTCTCCACAAAGAATTCCATACTTCCGGGACAAAGTGTTTCATAATATACAGTTATTCGTAATTTTTCTTTGTTGTCTATCGAAGATGGCGGCGTAGAATTCTCTATGTTAATTTCATTCTGAAATTCATCGTTTTTATTATGATATAGATGTTACGATAAAACTACTTTTACGGATTTTATCGTCATCTCAGTCCACCCGTGACCATGGTTGCTGTAAAGCTTCTGAAACGTCGGGCTACATAAATAATTTAATAAACCGCTATAAAATCCGTAAAAGTAATTTCATTGTAATGACTAACATTCGCACTAACTTAAAACATCAATAATATAGGTGTGTTAGAAATATGCATGCTATGCAACCGATCCTCTTGATTGCTGGGTTTTACTTTAACATTAATAATAATAATGATGTCTGTGGAGTTATCACACCATACATAATATTTTTTATAAATTTAAGAAATGTTACAAGTTTAAGGTTTTTATTATAAAAATGCATGTAATACATAACCATGACCTGCGCGGGCGTCGAACGCGCGACCCCAGGCGCAACTTGCACGACTTACCCCGAATGTACAAAATACATACAAAAAAAATCCGTTTCACGTTTTTTAAAGATCTTAAGTTTTTTTATAGTATAAGGGGGCAAACGTGATTGGAGCCTTTTGATGACTACCGACGCCCACGGACATTAGCATAATTGTTACGCAGATGCGTTGTTCTCCTATCATCCCCACCCCCCTAATGGGCCACCGGCTACTTACAAACCGCATGAAACTCAAAAGCTACGCTGTCACTTTACGCTGGTATCAAGTGAGCCAGAGGTGCTTCCCCGGTCGTGCCGGCCCAAATCCGTTACATAGGAGGATGTAGTGTATGCATCACGCATGGCATTACGTCCTCCTATGCAGCATGGCACTACCTCCTATCATCAGTATCAGAAAATCTACCATTATGTGGTATAAACCCACTACTGATAGAGACGAGTATATCCCACATTAAATGAATCGACTTACGTTATTCAGTTTCGTTTTATTATCTGCAGATATTGTGTATTCTAGTCCTGAAATTTTAATACCAAAATATATATAGAGCACAGTAAGAGTTTCAAAGTAACAAGTATTAAAATTAATAAAGTATTAGACTTACTTATGTATTAATTACTAATTTACCTTCAACTCTATCTTGACCAGAACAATGTTCAATATATAAAAAGTATATTACTATTTTTAATGATGCCTTTAATGTTATTTCCATGTCTACGCCTATAATTAATTATTATTTATTGATGTAAGAGGTATGATGTAAGTGTACGTCGCTAGTGGTTGTGTCGTAAGTAGTCCATAACTTATTCAAAGATAGTTTAGTTATTATTTACAATAACCTATGCTCTGTCAATATCCGATCAGTTCTTGGTATCACATATGAAAATGTATAAATTTTGTCCCTTTGTTTATATTTCTTTCTTCCCTAGGCGAAATACAATGAAAGTTGAACCGAATGTATATCAATTTTTCAGGTACTGTCAATTATACGCTACAGTTCAGTAGTCACATGATACCAACTTAAAATGACAGTTCCTTCTTCGGTGTTCCGTTTCGTGCGGCTTATTATTAGCCGGTGGCCCATTGGAATGGAGGTAGAAAGGAAGGCAAAATAGTGCAGATGTCCATTGGTGTCCGTAGTTGTAAATAGGCTCTGATTGCTCATTTCCCTCATATTATAGTAAAAAAAAACAGTTCAAATCTGATTATGAGTTTTTAAATATAGAAGCTTGAATCAAATTTAGAATTAAACACCGTAAACGAGTTACGAGTTACGCACAAACATACATAGTTTATTTAGTAGCATTTATGATATGTGGTTATTATAATTGTAAATCATAGAATTGACCATCCAAATGCCCTCTCTTTCTATCTCCCTCTATGCATCTACCTAAGAGAAAGGAAATCTATCTATATATAGAGCATGTAACAAACAGCTTTTCTTACACGCATCCGCAGTAAAATTCCAATAGGGCAAACCCACTGATAGCAGGTTTTAGTCGGTAGTAGGTAGTAGTTATAGCTACACGACTGATCCGACAAACTCTTCAGACCCCCTTGGGTCGGTTGGACAGTGCATAAATGCATTCTCTTCCTGCTAGAACCAATTCGATATACACCGCTCGTACCGGTAGAGCGTTGAAACCTTACATATAGTTACACAGCTATAAGACATATGACTGACAGAATGACAAACTCACACACCGCTTACGGAAATGAGCCCGGATTCGAAATCGAGAGCTCTAAAAATAAAAATTAAATTATTATCACGGCTTGTAGCCGATTTGAAGCGTAAATCGACCCCACCCGTTAGAGGGTGGGGGAGGAGGCCGGCCTCCTCTGACAAGCCAAACCGAAAGACGAGCTCAACTTTTCTTAAACACGTCCCGTAACATTAAACGGCATCGTGCGCGCGCCGTCCCACTAGCGTGGGGAGGGGGACCGCTCTCCCTTTTCGGTCCCAAAAATAACCACGATACGGTAATGTCCACTAAAATTCCGGTCTGCTTCCTCCCATCCGCGGGAAGGAAGGGGGTTTGTCCCCCTATCGTCTACCTATAACCAGAAGACAAAAAGTCTTCCGTAATCAGTCGAACTGTTAGGGCTGGACAAGTGTCCAGCCCCTCCGAAAAAAAAACAGCTTTCCTTAGAAAAGCCGTCGATTTTGATTATCAATTAGCTATCTAGTATTAAATTGTGCGTAGTGTGAACAAACACTCGGGCGACTGTTAATGCCTCCATTGAGGAAACTGATAACAATAATGCAGAGACAATGTCTTATCTGGTTTAATTTATAATTATAATATGTCTTTATATCATTAACTTATTACTACCACTAGCCTGCAATTTCATTGACGCAATTTTATATGTGAAAATATTTTTAAGGCCAAGTACTTTCGATAAGTATTTGTGTCGCATATAACGAAAGCATACATCCTAGTGCCACCACTGCAGCATTGGACTACAATTATGATTGTATGAGGATACCACAGCGTACAGCATTGTAAAGTGTTCAGCGTGTACGCGGCAGCACTAGGAACCTGCGCCAGTCACTAGAGTGGGGAGGAAGAAGCTCGGGACCGTGGTTCAGGTAAATTCAGAACTTGTCGGAGGGGACTTGTCAAAGTCGAGCATCATCCTCGCGATGCTCGGCAGCGACGAGTCCTACAAGGCGATGGCTTCCTTCTGCGAGACCGTCATGTCCCAGAAGGAAGCCGACGAGCGGGTGAGAGAGGAGGCTGCCGACGCGGCCTCCCCCCGCCGACGACGAATGGGGGTACGAAAGAGGCGCTATCTGCAGCGCCTTCAGTAGTGCCCCTGTGTTCCGTGTCGGGCCGGGATGGGAACCCGGTCCACTTCCAAGGACACGGCGACGTGGGGACTGACTTAGAGTAGCCGGACAGTCTCCGAGGGGTGAAGTCTGGCCTTTTCGCCGAGGCCAGCCTGTCGCTGGAGGGGTCCTGTTGCCTGCAGATCCGGGACCCCCCACTTATAGCGGCTGATGGCTCCAGTAGGGGTTTAGTTGGTATTGCTACCCAATGGCCGAGTCCAACAGAGGTCTGGGGATCTACCCGGGCTCCCAGGTATCATGCGTAAATGCATTCCCCTTCGTCACCAAAAAAAAAAAGAAGGTAAATTCAGAACGAGACATCGTGCTAGACGCTGTCACTTTTGGAGAGGCAGTGATGTATGTAAAATAGAATTCGAAGTGAAGAATACCACTATTCCTGTACCGATGAAGACACGACTGATGACCTTCGTCCTCCTTAAGCACTGGTCGCACTTGTACTATCAGAGAAGGGCTAGGGGGATCCGTAACTCCAGGCGTGATCACCTACTGAGCAACAGGTAGAAGTCAGCTGAGGTCTCTAGCGATGATCCTTTCCTTGTGTATATATTCTTATATATTTGTGATATGAGGCCCCTCACGTCAAGAGATATTTATTTGTCCAGGGGTGGTATTTAAAACACACATTTACAAGGAAGTCAATTTCATGAACTACCGAAACATATCTTTAAATATGTGGGTCAGGATCAGCGGTAATTGATTTTCTCAGTCAACACCTCCCACTCCCCACCCCCTTATATAGTATAAATTAATTTTATTATGACATACTCAGTACGTTGACATATGAGTATAATTGTAATGATAATATCTGTGAACTTATCACGCCACGTTAGCTCATCCCCGTGCAAGTACCGTAAGGACTTGCGTTACGGTTACTAGACAACAGAAATATATTAATATTTTTGTGTAAATTTAAGAAATTTTACATATTTAAGTTATTCGATATAGAAATATATAAAATACTAAGATAAACATATATGACCAAAGCAGATTTCGAACCCGTGACCTCTGGTGCAACATGTACGGTTTATCCGGGCTTTCTTATCACTGTGCCAGCTGGTCGTCAATAGCATATTGTGAATATTAGCGGTCGGTTCTTAACAGTGAATGTGGAAGTTTCACACTGCATTAGCTTAGTCCTCTGCCATTAGTAACGCAAAGACGGGTTTGTTTCTTACGATACCGATCAGTTTGATTACAAATGGATCAGACTACGTAAGTTACATTAGGGACGTCGATATCCGTTGAAAGCTTCAGTTACAAGTTATATTGAAGAAATTGTAAAATTTTATTTTATATTTTTAAAAAAAGTAACTTCACGCCTGTTATCCTCGAAGAGGAAGGCAGAGGTGTGCTAGTACTTCCACGACTCTTAAGTCCAGTAGATATACTAGCACACCCACGACTAGCCAACATACTGAGGCCCATGATGTCATAGGTGGCAAGCCTATGGCCACTTCGGGCACATTCCAATCTCGGACAATGTAATGCGTGCTTACAATAATCTGTGAAACATTTTAATAATAGTTGCCCGACCTGGGGATCGAAATCAGGACACCATGTGGCTAACGGTCTTAACAGGCGACACTCGCACCGTTACACTCCAGAGGCGTTTTATTTAATTTTTGTTTAGTGTATTTAAAATGGATATGTATGTTACCTGGGCAAGATTCGAACTTGCGACCACACCCGTGACGTCTCAGCATACCCATTACTAACTTAGCCAATGGGTCATCATATCATATTTTACTAAAGGGTAGCATGGAATCTGCGTATATCCTTGTGCACTTTAATTTATTCTGTGCAGTTCCCTGATCTCTGTGGCAGGGATACCAAACCGGTGTGCCGCAGTGCCACAGGGAGCCGCAAACGGCAGTCGCCGAACCTTCGTTTGGAAAGCACAACTTGGAATCGGTAATTTAAATAATGTAACGATGCAATCTCGCACGACGATTTAATTATTTTTCCCTTATAATATAGGAATTCAGGTTGATTTATTGTATTTTGTAAATTCAATATTTTCAGTACGTATATTTCAGCAATTTCATTGTATTTCATGTAATTAGGGACGCCGCAAACACATACTAAAATATTAAGTGCCTTGGGAACCGAAAAATGTTGGGCACCTCTGTTCTGTAGTGCTCGTTGCCTTGTTGAAAATTTGTCTAGGATGAGTATTATATACTTCTACAGTTAGTGCATCTACTTTTATCGAGAAAGTACGATTAAAAGAATAAGAGGATATTATTTTTTTTGCATTTTATTGCATGGTAATTAGTTTACAACTCCGCATAGTTTCTAGCGGTCTCTAGCGGTGTTATTGGCATACTGTTGGTCGTGGTTGTATTAAGTTGCAGATAGTCAAAAAGAAGTACATCTCCTCCTCCCTTCGGTCCATTGTATTATTCAATCCTTCGTTTTCGAATACGACGTAGGGGACGTACTTCAGCACTGGAGTATCACCATTATATTTCTTAAAGAAATGAGAAGTATTCACTCCATTACTCTTGAATAATATATCACTTTTGCTGCTGTTAAGACACTTCTTAATTTCGTTAATATTGACTCCGTGTCTTTTTCCACACTGTAACAAAGCAAGAATTAGAACAGGTCACTAGTAGGCAAATGGAAACTTATGCGGATTATAAGATAATGAAGAAATATATTAGATCACAATTACTAAGTGTAATTATGAATCCATCAGTTGTTCCTTTGTACTTATCATTCGGTGACTACGATGTAGGTACCAAAATCTATCTACCTTCGTCTTCTTATCTATAGAACAGAGTCTCAAAATCTATCTACCTTCGCCTTCTTATATATAGAACGAAGTCTCAAAATTATCCACCTTCGTCTTCCTATATATAGAAAAAAATCTCAAAATCTATCTACCTTCGTCTTCCTGTATATAGAACAAAGTCTCAAAATCTATCTACCTTCGTCTTCTTCTATACAGAATAAAGTCTCAAGAGCTTCTGAACCGATTTTCTTACGGGTTCCCGAGGTCGGTTGTAGTGTATAATGTGATTGTTATTCGCGGGAGATTCCGGGGTGGATCGATAGTACTAAATAAACCTTTTACAAATTTTTGTTAATTAAGTATGTACCTACTTATCATATATCTACATAATTCATGACGAAGTCTAGCTATTTCGGTACATACATTGACTACAGATTAATACAAATTTCAGATCCATGTCGTAATGTAAATAAAAACCCACTTCAAAACCACCGCAGCAGTAGTTACTAATGCTTTTTCGTGACACTTCTTCATGAAGTTGTAGTGTTGGAAATTTGTATTTGAAATAGTTATGTAACACATAAAATTAGTCAATCTTTTTTCGCCAGTGAATACGACCTTTTACGACAATCATTTGTTTCACTTTGTATACTTACTGAATTTAAGGCATAATCGTAGGACTCAATCAGAGGATAGTTTTCCAAAGTGTATATCATGAGGCAGGCATTGAAGATGACAGCTTCGGTGTTGTTTCTAATAATGTCCACGGCGCATGCGTGGACTTTGTTCCCGCGACATTCCTCTGGGCCATGTTGACATTCCAACTCTTTGTGGTCGCCGACAATTTTTTCCTAGAAAGTAATTGAAGAGTAGTACTGGGAAAATTTCGTACAAAATCTAGCACCGAATTGATGCGAGATCTGATCTTGACATCTGCCTATATGTACAAATAGGAAAAGAAAACGTCTTTCGCAAGGCTGCTATGAACTTTTCTAGGTAATTGTGGCCCATTGGGGGCAAGTGAAGAGGACAAAGAAAAAATTTTGCTGATGTTTATGGGTAGTCGTGAAAAGGCTCCGATTCCTCGTTTGTCTCCCCTCCCTAATCCATAAGAAAAAGTAAATCAAATCGGGTTGTAAATCTTCTCATACTTGTTGCGCATTAACTTGGTATTACACTACTCTTACTGTGCCTACCTTAACGGATCCATACGGGACCATATGCACGTGGACGTGCGGTCCAAGTAACGCAGTCGCCGCTGCCAGGGAGGTCACGAAGAACATCATGCTTCCAAGACAAAGTGTTTCATAATATATAGTAATGTGCAATATTTCTGTTTTGTTGTCAGAGAGTACCGTTGTACTCTGTACAATGCCATTAGTATTCTGAAATTGGTAGACAACATTATTGTTGTGAAATTATTATAGTCATGTGCAATATTTCTGTTTTGTTCCCAGAGAATACCGTTGTACTCTGTACAATGCCATTAGTACTCTAAAATTGGTAGACAACATTGTTGCTGTGAAATTATTATAGTAATGTGCAATATTTCTGTTTTGTTGCCAGAGAATACCGTTGTACTCTGTACAATGCCATTAGTACTCTAAAATTGGTAGACAACATTATTGCTGTGAAATTATTATAGTAATGTGCAATATTTCTTTTTTGTTGCCAGAGAATACCGTTGTACTCTGTACAATGCCATTAGTACTCTAAAATTGGGAGACAACATTATTGCTGTGAAATTATTATAGTAATGTGCAATATTTCTGTTTTGTTGCCAGAAAATACCGTTGTACTCTGTACAATGCCATTAGTACTCCAAATTGGTAGACAACATTATTGCTCTGAAATTATTATATAGTTTGCTTTAGTGCGTATGCGATTCATGACTACTAAGTTTAAAATAATTTTGAAGTTCATTCAAGTTCATCTATTAAGTATGATGTCTAAATTTTATTTAAGAATTTCTGCCAGGTAAATAGTTACACATTAACCCTACAGTGACATATGTATTAGGATATACTTCATCTACAACTGCTAATTCGATAAGATATAAAAAAATTGATTTCTGTTCTGATACTAGTTTAACCACTAGAGTACCGAGTGAGTCAATTGTGTCAATATACTCGTTTAATTTTAAAGGTTGTGCCATACCGCACTTACTACTACTAACTATTTTTACATGTTCGGAACCAGAATCGAGTTTGACTGAAAATTGTTTTAAAAAATCGCCATATGTATTATGTACTTTTGATGTATTTTGTGAGTTTACTACAATTGGAGATTGATAATTTTTTTTATTATCACTAAATAATTACAATAAAAATTACTTACGTTGCTATATAGTTTTGTTTTATCATTTGAAGACATATCTGATTCTGCTTCTAAAATAAGAAAGTCAACTAGTTAAACAGAAATATTTACAAAAATATAATTAAAAGTAATTTCTTCAGCGTCATGATAAGGATATTTACTTACCGCCTGCTTCAATGCCATGCGCGAAATAAAGTCGAATTATCAAACAATATAATATTACTTTGAAAGACGCAATCTCCGCCACAATACTGGTTTCTATAAAAGTATTTATTTATTGATACATGTCACTAGTAAACATATGAATAACTTATCCCTACTGCCTAGATAACTTCGCTAGCACTTAAAGTAACCTATTGCTCTTTTAATCAAGAGACGTCAATTCTTGCGTCCGAATACAAAATAATACAAATCTTGTCCCTGGGTTTATAGATTAGTGTTCTCTAGGCAAAAGGCAGAATAATATAATTGAGTGAATATTTTAGCAATTTATACCCTGCCAATTTCGACTACGACCAGCCAACTGTGCTGGTCATAATAGTATAGTGTACAGGCGTATGCCTGTGCATAATGGCCTCTTTAGATTCTTTTTATTCCAATGGGACAACAATCCGACACGACCGGAAAGAAATCGGGTGTCGGACGGATGCGACTTTCTTACGTGCACCCCGAGGCACGGAAGTGCAACACCGCTGCCTGCCGACTTCAAACTGTTGTTAGGAATTTGAAAATCCCTAATAACTTTTTGTCCGACCCAACACTTGAACCGGGAGCTTATTATATACATAATTATATAATAAGCTCCCTGTTAAAGTGTTGGGCATATCACATCAACACATCAACACATTCTGGCATATAGAGGGCAGTGTGACCATTTTAAGCGAAGGGACTCCAGACAATTAATATTACGTGTATAATGGCAAACTATAACAATACAAGCTATATAGTACTTACAGATGTAGTGTATAAAATTGATCAGGGATTTTGTTTTAATTTTATTTTTTAGTTATCCAGAGAGGTCAAAGAAAAGTTATTCTTAAATTCTACAGTGTGGCACCTCCACAACCACGTTCTTTGGTATTTTATAAAAATATTTATTTCAATCGTTTTATAGAAGCGCCTTCTAAGAACGTCCACTGACTACGTGCTAGAAATGCAACGTTTCAATGGCCTATGTGTCTATTGTCGCTCTGTGATAATCAGGTATTTGAATTTTGTGTAAACAAAATTGTTTTCTAAATAAAATTGTATTTTTTTTCTTATAATTATATTTTATTTAGGTAAAATGTAAACTATGTACCAACTCATCTCTTCTTCTATGCCTGCTAATTCGACAGTGGACAGTACGGCTTTTATTTCACTACGGAATAGAAGCCATCGTTGAAAACTCTTTATATGCCACAAAGTTTTGGTCGAGGGTGAATTTCATTGCACACATTCCACAAAAAGTTATTACTTCTGTCTTTCGTTCTGTTCAACCCGTGATTCTTAAATACGACGTACGGAACGTACTTCTGCACTAGAGTATCTCCGTCATATTGTTTAAATAAATTGTTTGTGTCTTCTCCATAACTCTTAAATAACATATCACTCCGTCCACTGTGGACACACTTCTCAACATCGTTTACGACAACATTGTGTTTATATCCACACTGAAACAAATAACTTAGCTTAGTAGTTTGTAGGAGCTGGTCGTGGTCAACGAGTCATTGTTTCAACCAGTGCGTAACACGCTGTTACGGGATGAGGGAATAGTTAGCTCTACATAGCGGCTAGGAGGATATGTACTCGCCGTTTTATTTAACAAAAATGATCTTAACACTTAATAACTGTACTTTATATGGAGATGTATTGTTACATTATGCACGATACGAGGGATGATTGACAAGTATTCGAAACGACAAAGTTTCCTGCTACCTTGATGCATTTAGTCCAGCGCGTCTCCAATGCCATTACGCCAGTTTGATACAATGTTTTCTCTCACCCCTCAAAATACTCGTCCACGGTGACAATGACTTCATCATTTGAAGAAAATCTTCAGCCACCTAACCATTTCTTGAGATCGGCATAGGTGCGTGGTCGTGGTGAAATAAAACTTCCTTTGTGTTGACTGAGGCTGTTTCTTTCGGATTTCTTCAAAAAAAAAAAATGTAGCAAGCTTAGATAACACTCTCCATTTATTATTTTTAATCTTTGCAAATAATCCACTAAAATAATCCCTCGAGCATCCCAGAAAACAGTCGCCATCACTTTGCTGGCCGACAAAACCGTTTTCGCTTTCTTCGGCGCAGGTTTTCCGCTCTCAGTTCACTGTTTAGATTATTCTTTTGTTCCAGGAGTATAATTATGTATCCATGCGTCATCCACTGTCGCATAATGCCGCAAAAACTCGCTAGTATCATGCCTAACACTCCGACGAATTGTCCACTTGACGTTGCTTTTGGTTAACAGTGAACAAACGCGGCACAGATTGAGCGCAAAGCTTTTTCACTCGCAAATGTTGGTGTAAAACTTAAAAAAACGCATTCAGAGAAAATGCTTACCATCTCTGCTATCTGCCGCAACTTTTTTTTTCAAAACGATTTTTTAATGTTTTTGATCATGCCCGGATTCGTGACTTCATTTGGACAGCCAGACCTGTTGGCGTCTTCACAGCTCTGTCTCCCACGTTTAAAATCAGTTACCCAGGTGTGAATTGTACTGAATGCAGGAGCAGTATTGCCTAAAACACTGTCTAGCTTGAATTTAATCTGGGTCGCTGTCTTCCCTTTTATAACGTAAAACTTTATTACCGCAAGAATTTCGTTTCTTTCCATTGTTGAGAAAAGTTACCGCAGATAAAGTTCTAGGTCTCCACACACAAATTCTATCAGTTCGAATAAATTCAAATTTGGCGTTCTATTCTTGAAAAGGTGCTAGAATATAATGTAATAAATTTTATTTGCCTATCTTGTTTTTAAGTTCGTTGTTTCGGCCACTTATCAATCAGCGCTAGTATATATCTTGGGGCTTCAAGGTTATAGAGGGCAGAACGTCAGCATATCGTCTATGGGGTTTTTAAGCGTCGGTAGCCACAAGAAAGAAGGCCGCGCCTCTCGGATGCTCCTTAAGCTATATACAAAAAAAGTGTGTGTGTACCTACGTACACGCGGAAAATGTTATACGTCTTTGGGGTATTAAGATATTATTAAAAAAATATCTGATGTCTTATTCTACGTTAAGCTAAGAGACCACACTGACAATAGAATAGGGAAAAGGTATTTAAAGCAATGAAAGTTTCATTATAACGCATTTTGGAATATTTTTTTAAATTAAAATTTTAAATAAAGCAAACTTCAGGGTGTTTTTTCGTGACGGGATGTGCGCACATCGTAACAAATTACCCTCGATATATGTCCCTAATGCGCCAAAGAAAGTATAACTTGAAAAAACAAACATAGATAATAAAGATTTACACACACTACTTACTGAATTCAACGCTGCGTAGAAGTTTACAAAGTATGCGAAGTTGTCTAAAGTGTACTGCATGAGACAGACATTAAAGAGTACAGCTTCTGTTGTGTTTGTTACAACATCCACGACACACGCGTGGATTTTGTTACCCAGACATTCATCTGGACCATGTTGGCATCGCAACACTTTTCGACCTCGAAAGACGCTCTCCTAAAAAAAAATTGTTAAAGCGGTATCTTGTAAGTAAAAAATACGGAACTGAAGTAATACTTCTTTAGTTATACAAAACGTAACTGGCTATTAGAGGTTAAGAGAAAGAAAATGTGTGCCAGCACCTCTCTCTCACCCTTACTATATTAATCTTACGCTCTCACACACACAACGCTCTCGTCATTTATTCATCAGCTTCCCTAGGCGACCCTAGCGAGAGTCAAGAATCAAGAATAAGGCAGTTATACAACAAAGATCAAATAAAAAGGGGGGACGGTTCTGTCGCAAATAGTATTATTGTTAGAAGAAACAGGTTCGCACATTTCATGCAAGGTAAATTTGTGCGAATCGACGAAACGCAACGTAAACTTGCCAGATGCGATAGAAGAATGTATGAGGGACTCGTAAGCAATCAAACTGGAAGAAAGGAGTAGTACAAAGGACGACAGTACTCATGTAAATCAGCAAGTAATATTAGAGCGACCTCGTGCTTTGCTACATTACGACTTATAGTGTGTGAACACACTGGTGTGAAGTGACGGATCGTGTGTCATGCTGTTTGTTCACAAAGCTTTTGCTTGAATGGCATGGGGTGAAGAAGCGTACCATTCTTCCGACGACAGGCGGTAAGTAAACAAACGACGTATAGCCGACTATCTCCCATATAAAAGGTGTTTGTTGGTAAAAATATATTTAAATTATTATTTACGATGCCATAATATTACAACCAACGGTCCAAATGTCATCGTATATGCATTGTTTGTTTTTTCGCACCTGAACTTATGCTGTGGTAGCGAAGAGGAGCGCAATAAAGCTTCATCGGATTGCTTGATTTAAATATTCGTCCGGCGACGAGACTAGATTTGGCGTCGAAAGAGGAACCGATCCCCTCTCCTGCAGATGGGAGAGATGCATTCTGATATGATAGAGTTTGTAATAGCAAATTTAACTATTATTATAATGGCCAGAGGGAACAAGAAGTCCCTCCTCCCCTGGCTCTGACGTCGGGGGCAGCACACGCGCGGTAGCTAGAATGGCCACGTCGCTGATGTGAAAGTTTGGCTCATAGAGAGGATCATGAATGGGGTCCGTCCCCCCTTCACCTTCTGACGGGTGAAAATAGTGAGCCCATTAGCGAGGAGGATTCAGAATACTTTACCGGTACGGCGGTATTATTTCAGCTAGGCAAATCGCGAATCGTATTGGGATTAGTCCCTATTTTATAGGTGTTGTACGGACTGTTTGTAGTCAAACGTGTGTGCTGTTGTCTCACTTGACGTGAGGACGACGGACTACAACCCAGACGGTTGTAGTTCATGTTTCGTATACGTCTCCGAAGGTGTCTAAATGGCGGACACCGCACATCCGGTGTAGCGCCGGATGTGCGGTGTCGTGTCTGGGGGGGAGCGTGTAGGTCACGATAACTGTCAAACATTTTGCTGGTAGTGTTTGACAGTGTTTGAAGTGATCTCTAATGGCGACAATTCAAATTCTTTATGTAAGTCTAGGTTGCGCACGTACCACGGACAACCTGTGGCTATACGCAGGGTGCGAATTAGCACCTTCTGTAAAATCTCTATGTGAAAGGGTCTTGCGTGAGGATATGACAATATAGAGCGGATACAGACTAGATATACTGTTAGCTTATATTTGAGAGACATCTTAACTCTAACATTTATAAACTCCGAGATACTTCCTAGAGTTTCCTCGGGGGATTTCTTTGCTATAGAGGGTTATGAAGGATTTGATACCACCGTCGGCGGTGCCACCGAATCAAATCACATTACTACTTTCTGAGTTGAGTTCAATTCTACATCGTGCCACCGAGCGCAGTGACTGCCCGCTGGAGATTAGCCTGATGGACCTTAAACTTGTATACAGGGCGGTATCGTCTACGAACATCGCCAGTTCTACACTGGGATGGTGCGGAATATCGCTCGTGTACAGATTAAGTAGTGTTGGGGATAATACAGAGCCCTGGGGGGCTCGAATGTGATGGGACGCGCAGACGATATTGTGCCCTCTATCCGGTATCTAAAATGCCGGTTAGATATGTAGCCCCTAACGACAAGCACTAGACTGTCCGACACTTCTAAAGGTGCAAATCAGGCGTTCGTGCCAGATTCTATCAATCGCTCTTTATACGTCAAAGAAGACTTCGCAAGCCGGATGTTTATTGCGGTTTAAACCATTCATTACATATTCCTATGAAGAGTTCTTTATCTCTTACTACATCCTTGATGAACCGATGAGGCTTACTGGATGGTAGCTCGTGGGCAATTTTCCAGGGTTGCCTGCCTTGTGAATACCAATCACAATGGCTTCCACCAATACCAATCAAATCGGGAACCGTGCATCTTTCATTGAGTATGCACACTGGAAGGTTTATTAGAGCGGGCGACATGATTTTGAGCACTTTGGTTATGGTCCCATCCGCTCCGAGGAAAAACCTTGGAATGAGATCTCGGATGAAGAGTTTCACCGCGCCTATAGTCGTTGGACGCAAAGGATCGCCTTCCGGGTAATTATTTATAGGTATATTACATTCTACCTACCTTCACATGTCCCTACGGTACCATATGCACATCGATATACGATCCTAGATATTTCACTGTCGGGCCCAGCTCTGTCACAAAGAAATCAACAGATGCTGGACAAAATGTTTCATAATACACACTTATTTTTAATTTCTCATGACTGGTGCTTATCGGTGATACTGTGTAGTTTGTTCTCTGAAAGTTTAATAACAATATTGTCATAATTTGTATATGGTTTATAGTAATAACGTGATGATTTGCAAGGAAGATGCACTAACGTTACATGACTTTCACTAGATATCAATTTAAGAAATTGCTTTACTTTTGAGTTATTCTGTTATAGTTTTACCATCATGTTTCTTTAGTTTTATAATTTTAATGAGTTTACAATTATAGGACACATTCGTTTTTCTCTGTTTCGTCATCTTAATTTGGATCGTTGATTTGCGTTGTAATATAAAAAGGAACTTACTTTTATGTTTAAGGCACTTTTGTCTAGAGATCTTCTTAAATTTGTCCCTGTAATTTTAAACATAATGTTGATATTAATTAATGAAAAAGAAAATATGGTTTCAGGTCGTCGTTTTAACTTCTACAGTAAAAGTAATAATTAAAAACGACAGCAGGATGTAAGTGAAACTTTTTATTGAAGTCGCGCTATGTTAATAGTGTGAGCTACATTTATCTTTTCTTTTGTTCTGTTGATGCAGGGGTTACATTTACGGTCTAGAGGCCTGGGTGGAAACTAGACCGTAAATGTATGTCTAGATCTAGAATCTATGCCTAGACCGTATGTCAGACTCGGCACTCGGGGATGCAAACCCTTCAGCCGCTATATCGGAAGGTCCAGGATCTGCAGGCAACGTGATCCCACAAGCGACAGGCTTGCCTCGGCGAAAAGACAATACTTCATCTCCTAGAGGACTGTCCTGTTGCCTATAAATAGTCAATTCGACATCGTCTCTGAGCGGGCCCGTTCACATGACAACCCGACACGAGAATAGGGGCATTACTGCTATTGGAGGCACAAGATATAACGCCTCCTTCGCTAACCATGTTAGTCGCCTGCGCCTCCTCTCTCACCCTCTCGTCAGCTCCCTTCCGGGAGAAAACTATCTCGCAAAAGGAAGCCGTCGTCTCACAGGACTCGTCATTCTCGAGCATCGCGGTGATGATGCTCGACAGTGACAAGTACCCTCCACCGATTGACGTCAGATCGCGACGCAGCGGTTCCCGAGCTGTTGAGGCCCTGCGTCGATGGGACTGGTTCAGAGCAGCCGGACAGTCCCTAAAGGAGGAGAAGCCTGGCCCTTTCACTGGGGCTAGCCCGTCACTGTAAGAGTCCTGTAGCCTGTAGGTTCGGGACCCTACACTTATGGCGGCTATAGAGGTTTACTCAGTAGGGAAGCCCTACTTTCGAGCCCGACATACGGCCTGGGTGTGCCACTAGGTGTATCATGCGTGACTGCAGTCTTCTGCGCTACCAAAAAAAAATCCTAGCAGATGAAGACTAGTGTAATGGGACATGCATCAGATAAACTAAAATACTTAATCCAACGATCGTCGACCAATCTTCTTAAAGGACTAGCGAACAATAAAAAAAAAACTGCCTTCAAAACTGACACTATACTAAAAAGTTGAAAGTATAACAACTAAAAAAATGCACATTTTTAAACTGTTAATATAATTTAAAAAAACGATACACACTTGAAGTCGGTGCCAAGATGCACACAAACCTGTATTTGTCTAGCCTTGGCACTTAACTTCTAGCGTAAAATACAAACGTAGCTCTTTAAAATTATATTTTTATATTAAGTGTGTAATGTAATTATTCTTCTATTGTGGTATCAGTTTTGAAATCAGTTTGAATTTTTTTCTTGAAATTCAATTTTTATTTCTTAATAATATAACATATTCTTAAAATATAGTTCAGTAATCTATATTCTAACCAATATTAGGAATTTTGCATTTACGTACCTGCTGATTTAGTTCCATATGTGAAACACGCTAAGAATAAAAATAACACTTTAGTTAACGATCCCATATCAACCCTCTTCGTTTGTTTATTTTATTGTTGATTTATATTTTATTTTCGATTGTTGAGGAAGTGTATGTCTCTTGTGTGTATATAAGTAACTGACCTAATAAATACTTCTTTATATTAAAGTTGCTCTTTTATTTGTTTTATCAGATGACAATTCTTGTAGCCGTATATAAAAACCATATCTTTTGTCACTGCGTGTATAAATGAACTGATAAAGCAATGGACTAGCGAAAATAAGAATATGTTGCTAGGTTGATACATTTACACTACTACAACTAAAAAAAAACAAAAAAATATATTCAAATTGTGTATTTAGTGATAACTATATATATTATATATATATATATATATATATATATATACACTACTCAAAACAAAATAAGGGCCACTAAGATTTTTTGATGTACCAATGTACCATGAAAATAATAAACACATTAAATTGTTTAACTTATGTAACTACAAAATAATGTTATTGATTATAATATAGGTTAACAATTGCTTAAAATAATGATCATGAATTGTTTTTTTTAATGTTCATAATAAAATTGGCCATTTTGAATGAAAAACATGAACAAAAGAAATCACCAGAAAAATACAAACTACTGTTCTTGTCACTTTTGTTTCTTCTTTTTAATAACGAGTATGTCCTCCTCGCTTAGCAATACATTCCAGAATCCTGGAATCTCCTCTCAAGCATCTTTTAAAGCGTCCGTCAATCAACTGCTGTTGGTTGTAGACCCCTTGCTTATTCTCTATAACTCTTCGTTTCAACTGGTCCCACAATTGCTGTTGATCGAGCTGTGTGTGCACGGGCATTATCTTGCATCAGGATGAATCCAGGCCCCACTCGCCTTGCAAATGGGATCACTTGAGGCCTGATGACGTCCTCGATGTAACTTTCTGCAGTTACGGTACCCGAATTTTAAAGCGTGAGCTCGGTTTTACCGTGTAAACTAAACCCACCCCCAAACCATTACGTTGGGACCACCTAAACGGTCAACTTCGTGAATGCAGGACTCCGAAAACCGCTCGCCGCGTCGTCTCCACACTCTAACACGCTGATTATCATTAAGAAATTTTACTTTGCACTTGTATGTAAAAAGCACCTTGCCCCACTGATTCATCCCCCAGTTCAAATACTGACGGGAGAAATCTTAATCGGTTTGCATGTTGAATTCTGCTCAGAGGAGTTCGAACAACTCGTCGTCTTGACGTTTGCTGGTCTTCGTGCAACCGATTACTTATAGTTTGATCACTGACACGGGTACCCGTTGTCAGCCGTAGGTGGTGTTGTAACTTACGGGCTAAACTGTACGATCAAGACGAGCACTGAACCAGGTCTCCTGGCAACACTGCCAGTGTCTTGGAAGCGATTCCATACATTTTGGACAGCTCTTCGAGAAAACCCACCTGCAAACCGACGTAACGCAGAGAACGTCCTTCTTGAATCATAGTTATGGCTCTGGTTGCTGTAATTGTGTCCATGTGCCTTCGTACTGGTGGCATGATTAACGCGAGATGATCAATGAATCAATTAAAATTGAAAAAGTTATACTTTTTTCCTATTTAAATTAGGAACACGAACGGTTGACAATTGGGTAGGTAATGTGAGCTATTTTAGGCAGAGGTAGTGCCATGCATTGGACATGACACTACATCCTCCTATTCAACGGAGTTGGGCCGGCATGTCCGGAGAGGTATCTCTCGCTCACATAATACCACCGTAAAGGGACATCATCACTGTCACGCTTCGTGCGGTTTCTGAGTAGCCGGTGGCCTATTGGGGGCGGGTAGGAGGGAAACGCATCAACATAGTAATTATGGGGGTGTTCATGGGCGTAAGCAGTAGTAAAAGGCACCGATTTCTCGTTCGCCCCCCCCCCTATTCTATAAAAAAAGTGATATTCAAATTGGTTTCGTAAGAACTGTATATTTTTTTATTTGTAGATTTGTTATGAATATATATTATATACTATGAAATCCTGTGTGCGCTAATCTCAGGTTAACAATTGGGTAGGTAATATATAGGTGGTGTATAAGAGTGAAATGAGCAACTAAGTGCTACAGCTAAAATACAGTGGTTCATTTGGGAGAGGGGGGGTGATAGGAGGGCAACGCACCTGCGTAACAATAATGCAAAAATCCATGCGTCAGTAGTCATCAAAAGGTTCCGATTGCTCGTTTGCCCCGTTATGCTATAAAAACAGGACCTTATACAGAGCATAACTGCGCACAGTAAAACTGAAGTGCCTCGACTCAAACTGCATTTCATGGGAGATATCTATATACTTATTTATATTTAGGTGTGTATGAATTCCACGCACACACTCTTACATAGCTTAATTCAAATATAAGCGAAAAAAAAATATCAAATCGATACAACCATAGAATCTTTTTTGTAAAAAATGTGTTAACAATTATACGTAAAATATGACATATACCTACTCTGTATTGGAAGTTCAGCGACCTGATATCAAATATGTATTACGAATTTGTACTGTTCACACGCCTAAATTGATAATAGGTTGAGGTCAAATGTCAAACAATATAATGTAGATTATACGAATTTGTGCCACAAGTTACTTCTTTTTATAAATTGATAATAATGCTGATGGTAAAATTAATGATTTATGTTGTGAAAAAGATAATAGCCGATATTCGTACAGACTACTTATTCTACCCAGCGTTGTTCAAGCATTGTCGTGGTGGGGCTCAGCAGCCCGGGGTGAACCCAGACACCCTCTCTGTACCTCTCTTATAAGATGAGGGGACTAAAGAGCGGAAGGAAGGTTTAAGCACCGGGCAAGGAGCGAGGATGCGAATGTGGTGACGAATTGGATTGTCTAAAAGCGGTTTGGCTGTTTTTCAATGGTGCAGAGCAACCCTTCTGTGGAGGAGATATCGGTCCCTTAGGGGACTAGCTGGCCCCGAGTAGTTCCGGAGTCATCACCAAAGACAGCACTGATGGCACTCGCGATAATTTTTGTGGGTATTCGGCACTATGATGTACCGCAAGCTCCACACACCACTGGTGTGTTATACGAGTAAAATATTACGATCACTTTACTTTTCGAATTAATTCATCACTATCACTGCCAAAAATCAAAATATTCAATGAGGCTTCAGTCGGTATATTGAAGAACGTCTCGCAATGATAATACGGTTAATCGTTAGCACGCCACAAAATAAACGGTCCTGTTTTTTAAAATGACTGGCCGTATAACATTAGACGGCGAGTTTTACAATACGACTGCGTCATATACAAAATACCCACGACAATTAATTATCCCTTTATGTACTTAACAGAAAAGTATTTAAAAAAATTACCTTCACGCACATTATCCCCGACGAGGTAGGCAGAGGTGTGCAAGTACATCCACAATTCGTAAGTCCAGTAGATATACTTACACGCCCACGACTAGCCAAGGTCCATGATGTCATTTATTTATTTAATTTAAAAAAATATAAAATATTATTTTTAAATAAAATAACAAAGAACCTGATTGCTTTTCAGCAATTTTTTTTCTTCTTAGTTATGTACGTAACATTTTAAACAAGGCTAGATAGTACCCAATTTTTCAGAAGGGAAAAATCTGCTTAGTAATTATTTGGACTCAACTGTAGAAGTTACTACTAAGTAGCCTTGTTTCTTCTTTTTAGTTATGCAATATTTTAAGCAATGGGGTCGCCCAAAACTACATCGATAGATTAAATGTTCAATTCGATTTATGTTCAACCTCTCATTGTCTGCTACTTTTGAAGGCGGTTTGATTTATTATGTTTATGAAAAGAGTGCGCGCTCTTGTACCTGAGCAAACAATTGTGCAATATATCCTGCGCAGATAGCTCTTCTCAAAAAAGATGACCATTGTAGCCAAAATTTGGCTTGGACTATTATTATAAGTAAATGAATACCACCGTTACTCACCACGTGTGCGAACCAGTAGTATAAAAGGCGATAGATCTACCATTAGCATTGGTACACCATCCCGGGTATATACGAAATCTCGGAGCTTCTTAACATACCCGGGGTGACCATTTCGGCATTGCGCGGCCACAAGGTGCCCTCGCGATGCCATAGATGTCAACAGTTCCGGCACTCAAGCGCACACTGCCACCGCCCGATAATTTGCGTGCGATGCGGCGATGGGCACGCTCTACGGGATTGCCCACATCCGAGGACGGAAGCAGCCATATGCACCAATTGTTCTGGCGCCCATCCAGCGAATAGCCGCTCATGCCCGGTGTACGTGCGCGAAGCGAAGAATCATCGTGCGGGGGCTATTGCGCTCACGCGTGAGCCCCGCCGACCACCTGCGCCCGCGCCTGCGCCGGCGCCCCACGTGGAATTAACACCACCTTCTCCCATCCCTCGAGGCCCGCAACCGGCAAAGCCACAGAGGAAGAAAAGAAGACGGAGACCGAAGACAGCAGCCCTCGGAACCGCCACGCCATTGGACTCCGACGACGAGATGACAGGCGACACTCACACTGTCGCTCCGGCTGCGCCCGCTGAGAAAGCGGCCCCGCCGCCAGCCCAGTCGGTTCGCCGCTCAACTCGCCGCTCCGCACCGCGCACCATCGCAAACGCGCCGACCACGACTGGCGAACAGACGCGACCTACTCGCCAACCGGGCGATTATCCCGCCCGCTCCCGCCGACGCGACCTACGTGCTTCTCGGACTTTCCCGGGACTTTGGTCCCAGACCAGTTCATTATTCATTGAATTTCTCGCCGCCATTAATAGCGGATCTTCATTCTTCACCGCCTTGAGACAGGTTCTCCCCGGTGTCCTCCTGTTGATTCAGGAAGTCCTGTCGCAACCGCACCTGTTCAGTGCATCGATATAATTTCCCTACTAGCGCCAATGCGAAGAGATATCGCCGGTATCACTGCACTACTATAATAGTAATGTTCGTGAATACGCCTCTCGCCGTTCATCCACTTCCCAGACAGGCGTGTATGCATTTTCATACACGCCTCGTCGCTCTCTCTCTCTCACCATACAGTAATATCTTTCTTTTCTGTCTTTCCCCTATCCAACCACTCAGACGTGAAGCCGCCTAACCCGTGCGTGAGGAGATATTGACCTAGGTCGCAAGTCGCCATCTGCTGGGCTTTCACCGGGTCAACCGGTGATCTCACCCGGTAGGGGCAGACCGCCCAGGTACGACCTCAGCAGGGCGGCGGATACCGACTGAGTGGGTTCTTCTCTTCTATTGACATTTGTCAAATCCAAGGCCCGTTCCGTATTAACGGAATGCGGATGAACCCGCTAGTAGGGAGCGAATCGCTCCGGTCTAGCCTTCCCGGACCCCTTGCGGGGCCCGTGTGAATTCATACTGAGGCTGAGCATTGGTGGCATATTCCGCACACGTACAAAGCTGATGAAACGACAGAATCGCCCTTCATTATTATAAATGTAAACTATTAGCTATTCAAAGTATTTACAACTTTCTTAGGTTGCTCGCAATCGGGTCGGTATTTTAAGTAGATAGTTCAGTTTTACATTCCCCACATACTGATTTCTAGTACATTGTATATAAATGTCTATTGTATCTGGTACGTGTGTCGTTACAGTAAATAACAGACCGATTCACTATGAGGTGGACCCTACAACATCAATACTAATTGTGCAGTACTATTGATGGTTTATAAAACCTTGCAAATCAATCATAGTGCAATATTAACCATCTTACACCAAGACCGAAAACAATTCTTAATTGTGCAATTCAATCGACCGTCTATGGCCCCCCTAATGCGTTTCGGGCTCGAGACATTAGACGATCAATACTAATGCGAATTAACTAATTGTGCAGCAGCATTGATATATTATTGGTTTATAAAAACTTGCGTTCAATCATAATGCACCCTTAACCATATTACACAATGATATAACGCAAGTTTTTTAGTGCAATTCCATTGATTCTCTAGGGACCGCCTAATAAGTTTCGTTTAGAGATTTGCGTCACCCATAAGTAGTAGCAACGCAATTTCACATGTGATTACATAGATAGCCTTATCTGCCAAACCAATTTTATAAAACCTGAATGTGCCTCTCTCTTGCTTGTTTGTTTGAAATATTAGTCAGCAGCACGTCTAAATTGTCGTTTTTAATTTCATGATAATGAAGTCTGCTTTTTTTGTATAAATTCTCACGGAAACTCTACACAACTGTTTCATTTTTAAGCCATTTTTCTTAAGCTGGAGTTATCTCCCCGGTCGTCCCGACTGTAATAATAATAATAATAATAAACGTTTACTTGAGATAATAGTCCATATTTAGTTATGTAAACAATATTACAAAATATATAAAAAATACATTTGCACATTGGTTTTACGTCCAAATTGTCGCGTCGTCATAAAAAACGTCACTGAGTAATATGTGTGCACCCAGTGTTTAAAAGTGTCCGTGTTATGGAGACGGTCCTGCGAGTCTTTTATAACACCGTTCTTACACGTGCCAATTCTGAACGAGAAAGATGCAGTACGGTGTCTGAGTATCGCAGTGAAGGAGTTTACTCCCGCAAGCGCAAGCATACCGGAGGCACTGCAGCTTCGTTTCAAGCCCATAAGTTGTAGGAATGTTTTGTTATACTGCACTCTCAGTATATGATGCGATCTTGTAGAGTATCTAGTCCAAAGTTGGCTCCTGTAAAACGTTTGACAAAATATCTTGAAAAGTTGTGTTTTACGTCTTGGATACATTTAATGAATCTTAATTAATCTCATTGATATCCAAGGAGCCTCTTTTAGTTTTAAATTTAAGAACACGGTAGTTTCGGACAGGGTTACAAACTACAAGTCTATAAACATACGATTATGCAGACATAAATAAAAACATTCAAAAATAAAAAATATTTATTAAACTCATATGATGCAGTTTATACAATTTTCAGATAAAATAAATATCGCAAAAATCCAATATCCGAGACGGAAATCAATTCTGTGCACAGTGCGGCGGGGGATTGGGGAAAACATCGCAGATATCCTTGATGAAGCTCTCCTCGTTGGATTCTTTTCCGTTCACCAGTATATATGGCACATAGTTGTAGTCCACTTTCTTACTTTGTATGCCGTAATAGTTTAATAGTTCGGTGCCTCTGTCACCCTTAGCACAACTCTTAATAGGCTCAGAATTTAGCTGCATCATGTGAGCGCACTTAAATATCAAAATAGATTTTATTTATTCTGGCTGTGTCTAACACATTGGTTTGTGCCTTTGATGTATTATAGCCGAACTAGGCCGGCACGACTGATGAGGTACCTCACACTCGCTCTATACTGCCGCAAAATTACCCCTGTTTGTGAATTTACGGTGGCCCAATGTAGAGGAGGAGGAACGCGAACAACAGGATTGCATAACAAACATTTGGATGTTTATGGGTGTGAGTGGTAATTAAAAGGCTACAGTTGTTCGTTTGCAACGAACAATTATACTATAAAAATATCCCACAAAATGATGTTATGACCAATGGATATGAATGATGATATGGTAACGAGGATTAACGCATGTTCACACACCCTGGTTGGACGGATGTTTATGGTCATTGTCATTTAAAGGTTCCGAATGCGCGTTAACTCCCTCATGATGTAATTGCGAAAATACTATTCAGTTGCCATTGATTTCGTGCTAAATTGATATGATTTATTATATTTTTATTATTACTTACTTTATCGGCCGCTAGATCGTCGGAACCCCGATTGCTCTGAGTGTTTTCCATCATACAGGTATTGAAGAGCAAAGCTTGCGTTTTATTTTGTATTTTATCGAGAGCGCAGCAATGCAATTTATTTCCATAGCACTCGGCGGGACCGTGCTGACATTTAAATTCTATTCTCCCTCCCTTGGATTTTATAGTCTGTGAAACAAAGCAAATAGTACTCAGAGTGGTACAACAGCCAAACAGAGTAAATAAATCGTTTGGAAAATACCAATAATCAATGCGACTTCAAAATTAACACAATAAAAAAATATAAATAAACTAAAATGAAGAATTTGAACTATGTATAAAATTTTATACAAAAACAAAACCTAATCTATATGCTTAACAACACATCTTAACACCAGTACCCTAATGGGGTAGGTAAAGATTCAGAGATGAGTACCCAGAAATTGTATTTTTCCTTTGAGCTATATACCAAGTTACGTATGGTAGTTTCGTATGAATGAAATCTAATAAATGAAGAAATCCATTGTAGCGAAAGGTTTTTTATATGCACCTCAAACCGTTTTGTGTAGGATAGTATAGATAGAGGATAATACATCTGCGTATTATATGGCCGTCTATAGGTGTCGGTAATCACTATGGCTCGACTGCTCGTTTGCCCCCTAGTACTAGGAAAAGAATAGAATTTGCCAAGGGGCATGTTTGGAGGAACTGTTCGCACTAATGCAACATCACGTCAGAATATTTTAAGCTCCACGCTGCCCTTCTCTGAGCTAAATGTTGAAGTCCACTACTGTGCCCTTTACACGGAACTAAACACGCGCTTGTCTATGGAATCTGCTGTCATCCTCGGCATATGTCAGAAGGAATGGATTCTTTATTTCAAACGCCGGCAACGCATTTGCGAAATCTTTGGTGTTGCAGATGTCTGTGGGCACGGAGATCATGTGTTTTGTCTCCCGACTGCTTGTTTCTCAGTATCTATATATTTCTCACTATCTCACGGTGACTTCGCACGTGAGTAACAATCAAAAAATACACTAAAACCTTCCTCGGAAACCGTTCTATATCTTAGGGATCATCGCGCAAAAATCCGCTGAGTAGATTCTGTGATATCCGATCACATACAAACAGCTTTTGGAGACTTTTATAAAATAATTATTTAAAACCTCACCTCAGCGTTTCCGTATGGATATGTGTGAATATCTAAGTAATCTCCAAAGAACGTCACGGCTTTCTTAAACTCCCCACTGTCAAACTGTCTACAATCCGGACACAGACATTCATAATACAGTTTTACCTGTGCCTTATCTTTTATATATATGTTTAACTGAAAAAATCAACATCTAAGTAGGTTTAAAAAGTTAAAACGGTTAATATCGTAATTATATACTTCCAAATTAACAATAAACTTGTTGTAATATCAACTATTTTATTGGTAGCCAAAGCAATGAATACCATGATATAAGCATTCAATTTAAACCGGATATCACTAAATTTGTGCCGTCTTGTCCAAATTGCATACCCAGTCAATAAACCTAGCATTAAATTCAAAAACATAAGACCCAAAGGCTTAAAATATATTTAGATATTCCCAGTGTCAGTCTCATTATCAAGACGAATCTAAGGACACAATAAACGTTAAAATACGTCAATTCATTCTCGCCGTGGCAGAGATTAGGGAACAGAAATCTATGTACATACGCTTGAACAACTATTAACTAACTTAAACGGTTTAATAACAAGGCGAACGTCAGACTTACCTCAGTATTATTAAAATATATATCTTTCTCGAATAGATTTAGCGGAACATGATTTCCATGAATGTAAGTCAATATTTCTACAAAAATATTTAATATTAGTATTTCAGACACACATGTTCACAAAAGATCCCTTAAGCCAGAGCGAACCGGAATAAATAAAATAATTGAAAGTATCGCATATTAAACAGGGAACTTATAAAAATATACACTAACAACTACTCACCGTAAGTCCAAGTAGGGTTGATAATAGTAATTAGTAACAATGAAGTAATGCTTTTGGAAATCATTATATAATTGTAACAATTTTAATATGAATAAAAGCCACTGATACGTCTTTAATATTCAGTAAATATTAATGATATTAAGTGAATCTAGACTATGATGCTTGTCAGAGCGTTGATGTTAAGAAAATGTGTGTGTGCACGGTGGGCTTATAAACAAAGACAATATGTCCAGTAGGGATGTACCTAGTGACTGTTTAAACAGATAATTGAGCTAATGTAAATTATACGTAACATTTATTTGCTTCTCTGAGAAATAAAAGTAATCATATATTTTGTACTTAAATATATATGTATATATATATATATATATTAGATAAAATTACGTACATGCTAGGGATCGGAACTGTACGATAATTATCGTATATCGTACATATTCGATAATGCCATGCCTACGTATGATGTTATCGTACGCATATTTTATGATATTTTGTTTTGGTGACTGCGCGCAACTTGCCCTCAGTCATGGTTGGGTTGTACTGCCCTTATCATACAGGAATACGGAAAAATGCTAAGGCTTATTCACAGCGCGCTACGTATTGGCTAATCCAAGTAACTTACACACCAAAAAAATTTCAATTGATAATTTTCTTTTTCGTTTGTTTTTTTATATAGCATAAGGGGGCAAACGAGAAATCGAAGCCTTTCGATGACTACTGACGCCCATGGACATTCGCATGATTGTTACGCAGATACGTGGCCCACCTATCATCCTCCACACCCGATGGGCCACCGGCTAGTCACAAACTAGCACTACTAGTATTAATGAAATATATTATTGTGAAATATGCGATAGTTCCGGCCCATTTATGGACACATAAGGTAATTCTATGGTCCAGATTAGTTCGGTTATTGCCTCTCTTCAGATTGTAAACACGATCCATGTTAATATTGTTCCGATAAAAACAATCACACGGTTATAAACTTCAATGTTTTTACGTGAGGAAAGCATTTTCGCCGACCTAGTGCGGCGACTAAACTATTACTATCTACGCTATTCGAGAACTCTATCCCAATGATACCCCATGAAGTCCTCAGCCGCCTCGGGATGATGAGATGACCCCGGAACTATTAGCGACAGGGTCACTATGGTGACAGGCTGGATCCTCATTTATAGGACCTTTTTTTTCATTTTTTGGTGACGAAGGGGAATGCATTTACGCATGATAGCGCCCGGGTAAACACCCAGACCTATGTTAGACTCGGCCATTGGGTAGCAATACCAACTAAACCCCTACGGGAGCCTTAACCCACTATTAGTGGAGGGTCCCGGATCTGCAGGCAACAGGACCCCTTCAGCGACAGGCTGGCCTCGGCGAAAAGGCCAGACTTCACCACCTCGGGGACTGTCCAGCTACGCTATGATAGTCCCCACGATGGCGTGTCTTTATGAAGTATTTCGTTTCTTTATGACGTTAAGTTCAAGAGAGAAGTACTGAAGACGCTGCAGATAGCGCCTCCTCTCTCACCCGCTCGTCGGCTTTCTTCTGGGACATGACGGTCTCGCCGAGGGAAGCCATCGCCTGGTAGGACTCGTCGCTGCCGAGCGTCGCGACGATGATGCTCGACTTTGACAAGTCCCCTCCGACAACTGATGTCAGATCGTGTTCCCTGTGGGCCGTCCGACACAGATACTCACCGAAGCAGTGCCCGGTGAGAATCTGCGTCAGACGGAATGTGAGGAGTTTGCGCCTACGGCGCATCCACCGCTCGAGGACCGGGCGCAAGGCAGCCGTTATCTCTCTACCGTACGGCTACCGCGTCCTCCCCCCACCTCTGCATTAATGCCACATGTCCTAACCGGTGGACCCGCATGATCTGGTCATGCGTGGGGTTCAAACCAAGAACCCCCCTATCCGAGACATAAGAGTAGCTCTCGGCAAGAACCTCCGCCACAAGTTCCCACGAGGGACGCCGGCTAGGGCCGTAGCTGCAGCCCACGAAACCGCACGGTACCCCCGAATCGACCTCACTAATGGGTGCGCAGATGGGCCTCATTCCTCGCAGAGAGACGATCCGCCCAAACCGGAGCACCGTCGCCATACTCCGTCACTCGCGGCCTTCACTACCTTCGGCCCACCATGGCGAAGTGCGGACCGAAGGTCCACCCTCCGTCAAAAATGAGCGCCAGATATTTTATGTTGGGGCTCAACCCGACCCTCTCCTCTCCGATCTGCAGAGCGGCCCCTGGTGGAGGCCCCTTGAGGCCGATCCCGTGGAAGAGAAGTGCTTTGGTCTTGTCTACTCTCAATCGAAGCCCTAACCTCTCTATGCAACTGATCACGAGGTCTAGACCGACCTTGGCCAGCCGAGCCGCCTCCCTGTATGTCTTTCCCCGGGAATACACGAGGGTATCAACCGCGTAACAGATAACACCAATCCCAGGGAGGAGACGGCCTCGCAGGACCCAGTCGTAGTCGAGGTCCCTCAGGATTGTTCCAAGTACAGAACCCTGTGGGACGCAGCGCCAGACACGCCGCCACTCCACGGACCCCTACCGGTTCTCGAGGGCCACTCTGCGACCGGAGAGATACGCCTCCAACAGTCTCCCTAGATAACCTTGAAGAATTTAGGTGCCTCCCGTATCACGCTGTGCGGGAGACTCTTGAAAGTGTTCGCGATGTCCAACGACACCGCAACCACCACCTCCCCCCTCTGTTTCGCCTCACCCGTCACCGCCCTCAGGCATTTGAGGGCATCGATCGTCGACCGGCATGCTCGGAACCTGAACTGTGACTCCGAGAGTCCACGCGTGTGTCGGGGAACAATTCCCCAACGATCCTCCCCAGTTGGTCCGGCTGGAGCATCTCCGTGATAGGGGCCGTCGGGGCGCGGAGCTTGTTCCGCGCCTATTTGTACGGTCGGCCCCAGGGATCCCTCTCGAAATCCCTTACGAGCTCCAGCTGGGCCTCCTCCTTGGCTCGGCAAATGGCCCGCTGCAGGATCTTCACCTTTGCCAAATAGATCCTGGGCAGCCTCTCGTCCCTATCAACGTCCTGGGGGCGTCTCCACCTGCTCCTAGTGTACTGCCTCCTGGCCCCGTTGCAGGGAGCCAGGAGGCAGGACAATTCAGCCGTCCACCAATAGAGCGCCCGCCGCTGGGGCGGACACTTCGCGGGTGGTATGGCAACTCTGCATACATCAGTGAATGCGTCGCAGAGGCGACCAGCCGCCTCGTCCACCCCTAACTCCGACTACGGCGAGAGGCTCCAACAGCCGACGATGGCGGCCTCCTCTGCTAGCTCCCAGTTGAGCCTAACGAGAGCCCAACGCGGAAACCAACTATGCCCCCTAGGCGACGACGACGATGACGTCGGACGAACGGAAGCTCGAGATATCTCGAACCGTATGTAGCGATGGTCCGAGAGTGTCTCCGCCGCCGTCTCCACTCTCCACCCCTCCAAAATATGTGCCCGGCCATAGCACATATTATAAATATATATATATATAGCGTAATATATATAGCGAAAGTGACGTCCACCACGGAACCTCCCGACCATCGCACGCACGTCTGGACTGTCCCTATATTGAGGAGGGACAGTCCGGCAGCTACCGCCCACTTCTACACCTCCCTCCCTTTCGGGTTTGCGACCGGATTACCCCAAGCCGAGGACTTGACATTGAGGTCCCCGGCCACGAACACCTGGAGAGGGGCGAGCTGCCCCACCAGCGGTTCCAGAACTTCGAGAATTCCTAATTCCTCCGTTCTAGGGCCGCCAGATTGCGGTTCGGTGAGAAGTATGGGGTATACGAACGCCACTTCTCCCCGAACCGCCGTGACGTACCCGCGGCCCTTCGCTTTGACTACATGCCGCACCACGATCGCCACCGAGCCGTCGGCGTCCCCAGCCCAGCTTGGACTGGAAGGCACGGCGTACGGCTCGGCTACGACCGCGACGTCAATCGCCCACTCCGCCATGGAACCCAGGCAAAGGTCCTGAGCCCTGGCGGAGTGGTTGACGTTCGTCTGGAGAACGCTGTGATGACGAGGCATATTAGGCCAACTCTACGTCCGACCCCGAACTGTTACCCCTCTAAAAGGAAAAGGGAACTTTCCCGCACTGGACGGTGGGCTTACAGGACATGCCCCCCTTTTAGCTGCGCTTGCCGGCAGCTCAACATGGGCCGTGCCCGAGCCAACCTGACCCGAGCGCAGGTTACGTACGAGAACCTGGCCCGTGTTACAGGCCCCTTCCTTGGCCACCGCGGTCGCCAGCCGGTCCGCGGTGGCAAGTTGCGTCGCTTAGGCCCGTGATCCTTATGTCAGCCTTCCTCTCGGGCCTGCTAACTACTGCCTCCTCCTCCAGAACCTCCCTCAGACGATCGGCGAGCATGTCGGGTCTTTTCGCCGCTCTTGGAGCCAGGCAATTTTATGAGCCGCGCTCCGGTAGCCGACTGGCGTATCCGGAGCGGACCGATGCTCAGTTCCTCCAAGGTCGCCTCCCTTTCCGCTTTAAGCCGCGCCGAAGCTTACGACGCACCTTTATCCGCTGCCCCTGGCCGTAATTTAAAAATAACGGCCGAGGAGCGGGGGAGCGTCAGCTTCAGCTTTACCGCCTCCTTCTTCTTCGCAGGCAGCGCAGAAGCCGCCGGTGTTACCAGCTTCTTCGCCGGAGGCGCTGGTGCCACCAGCTTCTTCGCTGCCTTATGGCGGACGACGTCCATCCACGCGCCACCCTCTCCCTGTGAGGTCTGAACTGCTGTGGTCGCAGCACTGGAGATTGAGGAAACAAAAGCGGTCCACTCTCCCTGCCCGTTTCCCTTCCCCTTCCCTTTTCCTTTCCACTTCATTAGTTGGGTAAGTGCTGGGTACTCCCTCTGTTCCCTCTCCGCTGCTTGATGCTCTGCCTACACAGGCGCCTTCCTCTAGGCTGCAATAGCCGCCCTTAACTCTTGTGGCAGTGGCTAATTGTTCCCAGCCAGAGAGGGGCGGCAGGGTGGGGTAGGATGGAGCCGCATCTCTGGGCATGAGATGCGGGCGTCGACAATGTTTCCCACCATCTGGGCAACCTCCTTCATTAGGTCGGCCATATTGGTAACTTAGGTCCCCTCAGCCAATCTTTTCCTTCCCTCCTCGTATTCCCTCCTGTAGGCGCAAACCCAGAGGTTGCCCAACTCCCTCTGCAGGTGAGCGTTATCCGCCGTGAGTCGCTTCAACTCATCATCCTCCATTCAACACTCATCAGCCCCCAAATTTTCGCGGTTATATCCTCCCTTGAGATTGGTCGACCTACCGGCCAAGTCTAAAATCGGGTCTAAATTGGACTCCACCGCCAACATGACTTCACCCGCCGCACAACGATCTACGTCTTCTATAATAACCGGAGTCATAGCCTTGTTAACTCCCGCCTCCTTCTCCTTAAAGAATGCCCGCTTCCGCAGGACATCCTCCCGATCATTGTTCATTCGCTCCCTAAGAGCCGCCCTTGCTCCGGTCAATGATTGGGCCTTCCCTCGTTTGGCCACACAACGAGACCTCGTCACTACAGCCCCTCCATCATCGGAGCCCGAATCACCCTCGGAACCTTCCGTATAAAGGCGCTTGCGCCCTAACTCCACCTCGAAATGTCCTCCAGCACCTCGATGTCTCCGTCGGTATCCCCGGTTATGTTAATTAGTAATTCAAGGCTTGACCAGGTAAGTGTTATCTACGTTCTACAGTAATCAGTAATTCAGTCGCTTTTGATGATGCACTTTTAATATAATCTACATTCATCGTATAAACTTTTTTTCATATTATAGTGGTAAAAAACGAGCAGTTCAAAGAGCTATGGAACGAGCCATGTTGGGTATATCATTTTGCGACCGTATCAGAAACACTACTATGCGTAGCAAGACTAGACTCACGGACATAGCGAAGTGAAGTGGAAATGGGTGGGCCATACAATTTAATCAAGATTTCTGCTGATACGACATCCGATATTCGCTCGCTCAAGCATTCTGGCACTAACAAGCGCATCACT